>BHFT01016453.1:0-33307 GCA_004320025.1 Laticauda laticaudata
CCCCTGAAATTTTGCTCGTCCGCTGTGTCCTTTATGCATACATTTTGCGTCCGTCGGCCAGTGGGACCGGGCCTTAACTCTGTTTTTGTCAGTTGTTCCCTTAACTGTGGTGTGGAATTCTTGTGGCCAGAAGTGGGACTAGAACATACCATTTCCTGGTTTCTAACCTGGTGCCTTCACTATGTCCAAAATTCCCTTCCAGCAAGACTATTTTATTATCAATGGCTAAAAATGATTAAGATGTTGCCATCTGTGCATCAATATACATGATCTGTTTAAAAAATTGAACTGATTATTTGTAACAATTCCCATTGGTTTCTTGCTTTATGAGCCAAGATGATCTGACATACTGCAAAGAAGCCATTTAATTTAGCATCACTCTAGTAACCATGTACAATAAGACTATGGAAGTAAATAAAATTAAAAATAAAAAAAGTTCACCAAATATCACACATAAAATTGGGGATTTAGATTATATAATACTATCTGTGCCAAATAAATCACACCAAAAATTAATATTTTCTTCATCTGCTGCTCATAAATTGTCTACATATTATTAAAAGGTTGTATATGTACTGTACATACGGTGCAGCTACCAAGTTATTTGATAAATGAATTCTAGAAAAATACAAGTTTCAAGAATTCAAGCTCCTTTTAACAAGTCCCACTGTATTTCCTCCAGGAAGATGTGTTTAGTGTCAAAGTTGTTGAGACATTACCTCAGCACAGTAATAACAGATTTTCCAAGGAAACATCAGAGAGGTTGAAAATGTCCTAGCAGTTAATCAGCTGCTATTTGAAGGAGAACAACTTCTCTAAGTACACCAATAAGAGCAGTGGGTTAAAAATGTCAATGCACTTAGACCACAAACCCATATCTGTGCCTTTTTCTTAAAGAGGGAAGAGGTGCTAAGTCTATTTCATTTTTAATGGTTATTTATTCCTTTAGCAAATGGGTTGTTGTTGTTGTTGTTGTTGCTGCTGTTATTATTATTATTATTATTATTATTATTATTATTATTATTATTTAAATAAATAAATTTATAAGCTGCCTTCTATGTGGCCTTCACCAGGTAGTATTCATTTTGCATTCTGAAATTCTACAGAGATTGAATTAATTGCCTTTTTCAAATCTGAGCTCTCAATTTCCAAATGTAATGTACTATAAGTTGAGAAAGGTTGCATGATCTTCAGCCACTAGAGCTAGCAATAAACATGACTAGCCAACTTTACTGCCTGAGAAAAACAGCAGAAAATTATACTGCAGTTGGACTCTTTGTTTCTTCAACTTTTGATAACAATCATAGAGAGAAACATTGAAGAATTAATCATGAACTAAATCCAAGGAGCATGCCAAAGGATTATGTCCACCCAATGATGACCCTATGCATTAGAGAGCCTTTTCTTATCCCCACAACAGTCACACTCCAATTCTCGGAAATAATTTAATATCTCTATGTATAGACACAAAATTTTCTTCATTTTGAAGTTCATTTGGACTACAGATTTTTAATCTACCCTCTCCTTTAAAGAAAATCCATGTTCTTTATCGACATGCCACTGAATTAGAGAAAGATGGCTGAAGTTGCATTGGATTGCTATTGATAAGAAGTGTAAACTGAGTTTAAAGCTATATTTTAAGGAGATCATATGCAGACTGCTTCCTTTGGATTAAACCACACAGTATACAAATTCAGAATTAATGTGGTTTTGTCAGATGGCAACATAAAGGATTCTCTTTTGTTTTCCCAGAAGGATCTGGTTAGTGAGTATAGGAAATTGGATGCTGGCTTGATGGAGCTTTGTTGTAATCAAGCAAGCACCTTATATTTGGTTAAAAGGGAAAAAAATCAAGGAGAGAACTGACCTAGAACTAAGGAGAAATTTCCTGACAGAACAATTAAACAGTGAAATTGCTTTTCTTCAGAAGTTGTGGGTACTCCATCGTTGGAGATTTTCAAGCTGGGCAGCTATTTGTCTGAAATGGTATAGCAAGAGTGTCAAATTGGTGCCCCCTCCCCCCGACTGGATGCATCATGCACAGGCCACACCCATCCCAGCTCCCTGAATGTGAAAAACATTGCAAAATATCACATGATGGCAATGTGACACAGCGAGTTTGACACTCGTGGTATAGAGCAGAGGTCACCAACCTTTGGACCTTAGGGACCACTAAATTCATAATTTTAAATCCTGCGGACCACTAATATCATTTTTTAAAAAGATAAATAGTATTTAGGTAAAGGTAAAGGTTCCCCTCGCACATGCGTGATNACTAAATAAATAGAAAGTATTAGTCCTTGGTGGTCCTTTCTTACAAAAATAATCACAAAGTTTTGTGCTTTAAGCACAGAAGGCAGAGGGAGGAAAGCCGAAACATGTCCAGGCAGTGAGAAACATTATTTTTGTGTCAAAGCAAACCATGATTAATGGGAGCTGAAACAAACCAGCTACTTTTAGTATCAGAAAAATGCTGTAAAAAGCAGGCCAAATATGACATCTTTTTTTCTGTCACTGAAGTTTAGCACATAAATATGCCAGCAATTTTAGGATATTGGCTGATGAGTCAGATCATTGCACATAAAAGTCTTCCAAATATATGCACAGGAGAATTTTAGAGTTACAATATTATGCATTACACATAGATCTTTTTTCTTTCAAAAAATACCTAGTCTAATATAGCTTGAAATTTAATTCCATGCTAAGATGGAAATCAATAATTTAAATATATTGAGAGACGTTCTGGGAGACATTACATTATTTGTGGAACAAAGGTTATAGTATAATGAAGCTGGAAGGTTAGGTTTCGGCTGACATGTAATCAAGCAAGACAGACAGAAAAAAAAAGAAATCAAAAGAAATATCAAAGGTATAATAAATTATTATTATTTTTTTAAATCCAGGTAACATGTAGATTGTAGAGCTCCATCTAAAACTTTGCTTTGGGGAATTATCCATCTAATTTCATTACCCAGGGGAGAAGCTATTTTTTTAAAGGTAGAAACATCATCATTGTCTTTATATAATTATAAAACATGATGCCTGAGGCTACAACATCAGATCTTTTGTTATCAGCATCTAACAACCCACCTTATACATCATCTCATGCAAAACAATTAGTGACAGCAAGAATAATTAACACAGCACTAGATGACTAATATAAATCCTCCCTTGTGGTCCTTTCAAAGGTCAGACAGCTCTGTGTGGTGCCCTCATTACAATAAGAACCTTCTATCATCAATACTCTCACATTGGTGAAAAGCAATGTTAGGGGTAACTGTTATTTTACACTATGTAGAAGACTTCAATGACTTTACTGTGGTTTCTTTTCATCCTAAATCTTAGGCTGTAAAATCCTAGAGCAGTGTTTCCTGGAGCTTTATGATGGGTAGACTTCAAGTCCCAGAATTCCCTAGTTTAGAACATGCTGGCTGGGGAATTGTGCGAGTTGAAGTCCACTCACTTTCTACTAAAGGAAGCCAATTTGGTCTAGTGGTTTAATAGAATAAAAGAATAATTTATTAATAATTAATAGAATTATTAATAGAATTAAATTCTTTTATTGGCCAAGTGTGACTGGACACACAAGGAATTTGTCTTGGTGCAAATGCTCTCTGTATACATAAATGAAAAGATATATTTGTCGAGAGTCAAGAATCATAAGTTACAATACTTAATAATAGTCATAGCGTACAATAAATAATGGAAAAGATATCAAGAAAGAAAAAAAGAAAGCAGGAAACAGTGAATTCTGATCCCACCTCAGCCATGAAAGCCATCTGGATGATTTTGGGTCAGTCCCTCTCTCTTAGCCCAATCCACCTCATAGGATTGTTTTTGTGGGGAAAAGAGGAGGAAGAAAGCACACGGATTATGTTCACTGCCTTGAGTTATTTGTAAAAATAATAAAGATGGGATATATAAACAAATAAATAAAGCATAAAAACAGATGGGATGGAAGCAAGGGCAGACTTGAAGATCTGACAAATGCTGGAGGGTTTTTCAAAAGCCAGCTTTGGAAATGATGCACTCATTTTTGCATGGAACAGAAATGAATAGCAATACCTGACAAAGTCCAAAGCAGAGGTGGGATTCTACCGGTTCGCACATATTCGCTAGAACTGGTTGTTAACATTCTAAGCAGTTTGGAGAACCGGTTGTTAGAAAAAATTACTGGCCTAATCCTGTAAGGAAGGCAGGAAGGAAACATTCTGGTGTTGCTTACACAAACTGCCTCTCCGTTAACCCTTATTACATTCTTGGCAGGACTAAACTTCCTGTCTCAGGAATGTCTCTGGAGTTTTTTTTTCCTCCTTTGCTGGTACTTTGCTTGTGTGGAGTGACCATTCAAAGTTACAATGGCACTGAAAAAAAGTGACTTATGACCATTTTTCACACAACTGTTGCAACATCCCCACAGTCATGAGAGGCCAGGCGAGGAGATGCATGCCTCGATGTGAATGATATTGAGTTGGCCATGCCCAGCCAATAACATGACCACCAAGCCAAGCCCACCCGGTCACATGACCACCTAAGCCATGCCCACAGAACCAATTGTTAAAAAAATTGAATCCCACCCCTGGTCCAAAGGGACATGAAACCTCAACCCATCAAATGTTAAAGGGCAGTCTGTGAAAGAGGGATATCCTTAGCTTTGAGGAGGAAGAAGCTATTTTACTTTGGTTAAATAGCTCCCTGTCATTACATAGTGTTAAAGAAAACTTACAGCTTGCTGCAGATCCCAGAGCAATACAATATCTGAATCCCTGAGAACAAATACTGGTGACTCTGATATGGGAGCCTCACAATGAAAGTGACAGGTAACAAGGTAGGAATATTTGTTTTCTTTTGTTCAATGTAAGAAGAACCACCATGCGATTTCAATAATATAACGATGTGGGGATGCACTGTTCCAGCAGTAACATAATTAGTACCAACCAAGGACACAAAGATTCACTTGAACACTATTCATTGGTGCAATTTCATTTCTATCTTGCAAAATGAATGAGTTTCATGTTTATACCAGAGTGAATTTCAAGCATGAATTTTATCTTCTTAGACTCAATATTATGTGAGGATGGAGATTATAATCATGAAGTAAAATAACGCAGGCTACTAGGACATAAGAATATAAAAATAAAAGGGCTTCATCGCTGGAGGCTTTTAAGAAAAGACTGGACAGTCATTTGTCTGAAATGCTACAGAGCAGGGGTGTCAAACTCAAAGCCCTGGAGCAGTGGTGGGATTCAATTTTTTTCACTACCAGTTCTATGGGCATGGCTTGGTGGGCATGGCAGGGGAAGGATACTGTAAAATCTCCAGTCAGAGGTGGTAGTTTCAGGTTCTCTGAACCATTCAAATTTTTGCTACTGGTTCTCCAGAACTGGTCACAACCTACTGCATACCACCTCTGCCCTGGGGGCATATCTGGCCCACAGGGTGCTTAGATCTGGCCCACACGGATGCTGTGGAAACAGCAAAGGACTGGCCTGCAGTGCCTCTGCCAGGAAAAAAAGAGCTTGGGAGGGAGCTCTGTTTTCACTGGCAGAGAGTTGCAGAACATCATCCCAACTGAAAACGGAGCTTGGGAGGGCCATGCTTGGCTGACAGAGGGTTGCAGGAAGCTGCTGTGCTCAGGCACAGGTGCTCCCCAACATGAGTGATGTCATGCTGGCCATATCCACCTTGGCCCTTGATGTGGCCTTCATTGAAATCGAGTTTGACACCCCTGGTATAGAGTCTCCTGCTTGATCAGAGAGTTGGACTAGAAGGCCTCCAAGGTCCCTTCCACTCTGTTCTATGGACTATATGATAGGCTTAGATATAATACTGAAGTACAGGGACATCACAATGACATCAAAGGTACACACTTTTGAGGCTATCATTTTCAAAGTTGCAAGTCTATGATAGTGAAAATTGGACCATCAGAAGGGCTGAACAAAGAAAAAGTCTTTAAATTGTGGTGCTGGAGAATATTTAGAAAATAATTTGAATCAAAAGAAGAACAAATAATTCAGTGCTACATGAAAAGACCCAGATTACATGCTTGAAATACTAATAGCAATGACACTTAGACTTATATACCACTTCACAGTGCTTTACAGCCCTCTCTGAGCAGTTTACAGAGTCAGCCTCTGGCCCTTAACAATCTGGGTTCTTATTTAACCCACCTTAGAAGGATGGAAGGCTTGAGTCAACCTTGAGCCTGGTGAGATCCAAACTGCCAAATTGCAGGCAGCCAGCAATCAGCAGAAGTGGCCTGCAGTACTGCACTTCTAACCATTGCACCACCATGGCTCTTAATCACAACATTCAAATTTTAGATACAGAATGGGAAAGGAAAATCATTGAAGAAGACCCTGATGCTTGGAAGAATCAAATGCAGTTGAAAAAGAAGCTAATAGAAGGCAAGGTGGCCATCTACAACTCCTGACAACAACACCAGCAGGACGTTCTGAGAACTCAAGAAGTCATTACTGACAGGTCATCTTGAGTAAATAATATCCACCAGGCCATTAAACATTGTCAGAAACTAAACCACCTTCATCCTTCAAATATTCCCTTGGAGCAAATATAATAATAAAACTCTATCAAAAAGCTAGAGTTATGTGCTTCACTTTTCTTAAGGCCCTGTCACACTGGCCGACGGATGCAAAACGTTTGTAAAAAGGACACAGCGGACGAGAAAAATGTTCCATTCCATTTTATCCACTCTCAAAAAGGGGCAAAGATTTGCATAAACCAGAGCAGACAACACGGAAAGGAACGGACGGGGGAGGGACGCAGGGCGGACGGAAAGCGGATGCTCCACGGAACCTAGCGGATGGAAGCGGATGGAGACGGATGACACATCTGCAAGGCTTCCGGGGGGAGCGCAGCAAAGTGGACGCGGAACGGATACAGTGGATGCAGAGCGGATGCGCCGAAGTGGATGAAGTGGATGCACAGCGGGAAGCCTAGCGGATGCCTAGCGTTCACTGCGCATGCGGGGAGGATGCATTGCGGTCAGCCCCGCGATAATAAAGGGAAGCAGCTCCCAAGCAGGTCACCATTCAGAGAAGGAAAGACCTGCTTCCAGACAACATTGACTGCGCTGCCCCTGCCTGGCCTGCCTGCCTTGCCAACCTGCCTGCCTTGCCTGCCTGCATGCCTTGCCAGGCTTGCTGCCTACCTGCCTGCCTGCCAGCCTGCCTGCAAGCCTTGCTGCCAGCCTTGCTTGCGCCTGCCTGCCAAGCCTCCCTGCCAGCCTTGCTGCCTGTCTTGCCTGCCAGCCTTGCTGCCAGCCTGCCTGGCAGTCTCCCCTGCCAGCCTTGCTTCCCTGGCCTGCCTGCCAAGCCTTGGTGCCTGCCTGCCTGCCAGCCTTGGCCAGCCTTGCTGCCTGCCTTCCCTTGCCAGCCTTGCTTGCCAGCCTGCCTTGCCAGGGCCTTGCTGCCCTGCCTGCCTGCCGCCTGCCAGCCTTGCTCGACCAGCCAGCAACCCCACAACCATGGGGAAGAGAAGTGAAAGCCTCAGGCCCCTCTTGCTGCCGCCCTGGCAACAGAAGAGGGGACAGGGCCACCCTCCTCCACCCCTGGGCCCTGTCACTCTGCTTCTGCTGGGCTTCTTGTAGCACGGGCTTCGGCTCTTCTGGGGCTGGGGCTTCTTGCTGCTTTCTGCTTTCTGGAGCGAGCTTGATGATGGTGCTTATGTCTGGTGACGAAGCTGCTTTCTGCTGGTGCTTACTCTCTGCTTGGAAGCTACTTCTGCGAGGTGGTGCTTCTGCTGGTGCTTACTCTGCTGATGCTGCTCTGGAGGTGGTGCTTCTGCTGTGTGCTTACTCTGCTGATGCTGCTTCTGGCGTGTTGCTTCTGCTCGTGCTACCTGCTGATCTGCTTCTGAGGTGTGTCTGCTGTGCTTCTCTGCTGATGCTGCTTCTGGCGGTGGTGCTTCTGCTGATCTGCTTCTGGAGGAGCTGCTATGCTGCTTATGGCAAATGGTGCTTCTGCTGGTGCTTACTCTGCCTGAAGCTGCTCCTCGTCCTACTGGTCCTGCTGGTCCTGCTGGTCCTCTGCTCGTGTCCTGTCCTGGCTTGCTCCTTGGTCCTGCTGGCGCTCTGTGCTTACTCTTGCCTGCTGCTGATCCTGGTCCTGCTGGTGCTGCTGGCGCTGCTGCTGCTGCTGCTGATCCTGGTCCTGCTGGTTGCTGGTGCTGGTGCTGCTGCTGCTGCTGATTGATCCTGCTGCTGCTGGTGGTGGTGGTGTGGAGGAGCAGCCCTACAAACCTGGAAGCCCCTCTGATGAGGCCCATGTGGTCCTGCCAAAGGGAAGGAAGAGGCATATGCAAGAACGGGAGAGGAGGGCAATACTCCATCGAGGAGGAACATGAGGATGAGGTGCTGGAGTGGCTGAGAGAGAATGGACTATCTATGGAAGGAAGGGACACAGGCTCTACAGGGACACCAAAAGGAAGCAGGCTGCTTGGAAGAGAGAAGGCGGAGAGCCTGGGCTACACTTCGGAGGTGCTTCCTGGATGGTAGAAGCACATGCACACCCTGGTACGGAAGACACCTCAAGAAATCTGGCCAGGCTGCGGTCAAGCTGATGGACAGAGAGACCTACGTCACGGCGCAAGTGCAGCTTCCTGGAGGGTAGATCCACCACCGAGGAGCAAGCCCCTCTCACAACCCTCTCTCTCAGCAGCCTGCTGAGAGCCAGTCCTCTTCCGGCTGAGAGTCCAGCTCCTATCTCCAGCAGGTGTCTGTGGAGCGTCCCACAGCGGAGAACTGCCGAGAGCTTTTCTAACTGTGGTGGACCGTGTGGAGGACTCCCTGGGCGCAGTGGGAGAAAGGAGACGGCACTTCTACCACAGTGCCTACCCGCATCCACCCCCCAGCTCCACCTCCACAGAAAAGGCAGAGAGCCAGACAGGAGGGGCAGAGCCACACTGTCCTGCTGGAGATAAGAGACACCATCAGGAGCAGCATAGATATCCTCTTCTCAGCTGGTCCACACTGACTCCTCATCCTCTAACCGCAAGCCCTTTCCTCACCTATGTCAACCAGACCCTGACAGACATGGCAGAACCCATTACCAGGTGGTGAAGGACAGGATCACCGATCTGCTTCACAACCCTCCAGATCCAGATGAACCTGCTTCCCACCCAGTCCAGGTCTGGCTCCTCCCACCCCAGGTGATGTCCCTCCCATTCCAAGGCTTTCCACAGGCCCTCACCTACCAGGGCTACGGCTACCAGGAGGTCCAGCATCACCAGGCAGGAGCCCTTCCCAGTCCAGGCACAGATTCATCGGACACCACCATTGCCACCGGTTCCACTGATGCCACCGATGCCACCCACACGCCACTGATGCCACAATGCCACCCACGTCACCGACGCCACCCCCACGCCAGTCCTCACACAGCTGCAGACCAGACAGCCCCACTACACTGTTCCTTCCTCCCACCCCACAGGCAAAGCCCGGGCCTCAGTACATCTGTCATTTGGTCCCTGGGGCTGACACCCCATGGCATGGAGGAAAGAGCTCTCAAACATCACGGGACTGAAGGCCAGCTTGTCTGAGAGCTTCCTCACACACCAATCACCTGTTGTTTTCCTCTGGGGCCAGGCACCCCAGTGGCGGGCTTCAGACCAAGCACTCCAGCAGCAAGCCCCCACTTCCACAGCCACCTTCACCCCTGAGACTGGGGCACCCACCTCTGAAGTGACAGAGAAGAGTGCCAGAGACTGGGTAGCTACCTGTAGACTTTATGTGGACGCTTGACTGGGTCATTTTTCTTTTACAGCTTGTTATTAATAAAGATATTCTTTGCTTCACACACTTGCTTCATTTATTTATGTCAAATAAAGTCTTGGTGGAAACTTTTAGAAATGGTTTAAGCCTTTGCCATGCTTGTGGGATGGGTAAGGATAGCAGTGGGTGGGCAGGGATACCTTTAGGCATGTAATAGCTGTGGGATGGCAGGGATACCTGTGGGAATGGGTTAGGATAATCTGTGGGATGTGTTAAGATTAGCTGGGGATGGGTTGAGATAGCTGTGGGGATGTCCCCCATTGCCTTGTTGGAGGGTCCACAAAAGCCTGTTCTTGCCAACACTGGGTAGCGGGTGCGCATGAGATTGTGCAGGATGCAGCAAGGCTTCCACGATCCTCCTCACGGTCTCTGGGTGATGCTGCATGGTGGTGAAAGTACCTGGAACCTGTTGGCCCAGATGCCAAAGGCGGTTCTTCACCACCCCGCCTTGCCCTGGACAGCCTGTAGTTGAAGATCCCTCTTTCACGGGTGAGGCATCTGGAAGGTGTAGGGCTTCATTGAGGTAGGTTCTGAGGGAGAAGGCGTCATCCCCCACGATGAAGTAGGCACATCTTGTGTGTTGTTGGCAGGGGATTCTGGATACTGGAAGCCCATGATGAGGTTGCATTCCAGCCCTCTTGAGGTCACTGGCGTTGTTACCTAGGCATCTGAAGCTGACCCATTGCCTGAAGCATCGATTACATGAACTTTGTAGTCAGGCATCGACCCATGGCAAAGAGGACGATGCTGAAAGAAGCCCTTGTAGTTGAAATAAGTGGACCCCGACTTGACTGGTGGCTTTGCAGGCCACGGTGCTTGCCATTTCTATGGCTCCAACGGGTTGGGGGAAGTTCCACCTCTGATACCAACTGCTCTGCAACTTTTCTTCCAGCCTTCTCAGTGGAGGGGCACTGGAGGAGCTCCTGCAGGTATTCTTTGATGATGGCCTGCCAACTTCTGTCTGACACAATGCTGATGGTGTTGTGTGGCACCCTCCAGCCGTACTGCATGCTCCTATAGGTGGTCCCTGAGGCCAGGGGTGCACAGAGTCAGTGCCACCTTGAGCCCAGGGTCCAGGCTGGGCCGGAATGGTGTTTGCCTTGGTCAACCTGGGTGTCAGCCCGCACAACTTCATCAAACATGGCTGGGGGCATCCTCATGAAGGTTCTGGCAATGTACGAGGTCTTCATTCCTGAGCTCCACCATCAGCTTGTTGTACAAGTCCATACTCTGCTCTTCTCCTGATCCATCTTCGGACCAGACGCTTCTTGGAACCCGCCTCCTTTTCTTTCCCGTTAGAGAGTTCACGAGCCGTAGAAGCTTCGCACTGTGCAGAACGATCGGTGCTACCAAAGGACTGTGTTTATGATTCCATGGTGGACATGACTGATATGTGGAAGAGCAAGAGCAGATGAGGCTGCAGAGGTCTGCCACAGCAGGGCTGCTGGTCTGAAAGTTGAGATCAGTGAGTGCTCCCCCTTTTTATAGGCCAATATAGGTTTCCCTATGTTGTCCTTGCAATCCTCTATGGAATTCCTCTAGACATTCCTTTAATATCGGAGAATATAGGGTTCCCTCTGCGAGAGTTTTTTCCATTTAAAATGCTTGTATCTGGCTGCATCCGCTTTCATCCTTTTCTCCGTCCATTTGTACTGACGCTGCGCGTCCGTTCCGCATCTGTTCCTCTTCCTCCCTGTGTCCGGCTTTCTGCTGGACGCGGATGTGAGTTGCGCGTAGGATGTGTCAGTCGGATGCTAGCGGATGGAGCGGATGCATAACAGATGACGGAATGGATAGCCAGAACGAGTGTTCAGTTGCCTAGCAGATGGCCTGGTGACGGACGAACGTTGGTACATTTTCTGCTAAAAGTTTTGAGCAGCTCAAAACTTTTGAGCGGGATGAAATCAGTCAACGGATGCTTGGACGGATTAAGAGTATGAAAAAACGGATGCATGAAGTACAGAACGGATGCATCGATTTAACCAAACGGATGGCAAGTGTTTTTCTCCGTTTTACATCCTCTTTCCATCCGTTGGTGCAGTGTGACATGGGCTTTATTTCTTACACACAGAGGAAACAACTAATAAACATTTACCACATCACTGAAGAATACTTTTGACTTATTTTATCAAGAATTATGTCTACCAGTTAACTAAAATAAAACACAGTTAATTCACTAGCTGTTTGAAACAGAACATTTTATTTCAGTGCCATATGGTCAACTTTTATTGAAAATATTTAAATAAGAATGTGTATTTATATAAGCCCCTACATTTTTTGGGGAAAAAAGAGCATTTCTTCTCTTTTCAAAATGTCCCCACCCACCCCCCACATTTTGCTACTTGTTGTATTTGTTCTTTCATTTGTTTAACTGAATGAAAAATAGTTTAACCTATTAACTTCAAGCAATTTTATATTGTACTCATTTTAGTAAAAAATAATAATTGATACTGATCTACAACCCATCTTCACCATAAGCTAGTAAAATGGATTATGGGTGTGAGATTTTGTTTAAAATCACTGGTAATACTAGAACTAAAATACAAATATATGGTACATTTTGTAGAATAAATTGAATGATAAATTGAGGCAGTGAAGTTAAATTACTGAACTCAATGTAGCAATTTTTTCAAAAATCCCTCCGAGATATCTCCGCTGAATTCAAACCTGCAATTATACAATTATTCAAACAATAAACTTTCATCAGCAACTGTGCTGTGCATATTCTGAAAAACAATATTTTACAAAAATCCAATTGCCATATAATTAACTTCATTTGAATGATAAATCATATTTAGAGTGTGAGTCTCTATCAACCCAAATATAGCCTCAAGGACGGGTCTGTGGAATATACATAGTGATATCCCATCTTGGCAAGATTTTCAGAAGTGATTCCCCCTTGCTAAGAACAGGTATACCAAATCCCAATTAAGTCAAGACTCATTTTTCATCATAGCAGGATCAAAATGCCATAAAATAAATGAATACTGAGATGCAAATTGTCAATTATATCTCATGTAATGAGATCAGAGATAAAATTTAATTTAGTTTCCTTATAATTTTAATCATTTAAATTTATAATTTATATAATTAAATAATTTGGTTTAATGAAAAGAAGGAGTAGGGTGACATAGTAGCAGTCTTACAATATTTGATGGGCTGCCACAAAGAAGAGGGAGTCAAGCTATTCTCCAAAGCACTAGAAGGCTGGACAAGAAGCAATAATGGATGGAAACTAATCAAGGAGAAAAGCAACCTAGAACTAAGGAGAAATTTCCTCACAGTGAGTACAAGTAACCAGTGGGACGGTTTCCCTTCAGAAGTTGTGGGTGCTCCAACACTGAAGGTTTTTAAGAAGAGATTGGACAATCTTTTATCTGACACGGTATATGGTCTTCTGCTTGAGGGAGAGTGGGTGGGTGGGTGGGTTAGTGGATGGATGATAGAAATATTCAATAGATAGATAGATAGATAGATAGATAGATAGATAGATAGATAGATAGATAGATAGACAGACAGATAAATAGATAATTATTTTCCTTAAAGCAAATATACCATCTCCTAGGATTGCACTGGAGTTGTATGACTCCAGAGAAAGGTGGAGCTGCAAACAGATGTTATGGGAGTCCCTTGCTGTTTTAAAATATCTTGTTGCCTTCACTTGCAAAGCTCTAATTATTTCACAGATTTGGAAGGGGGGGAAACTAATTTGTTCTAAGTATGCTTAAGTGGTAACAAATACCAACAATCCTTCATAAATTATCTGTTTCAAATGGTGCCAGTTCTAATTTTAGAAAGGATATACAAGAAGGGCAAGAAACAGTTAACCAATTTATATGGCAGTGGGAAATAATCCAGAGTTAAGCCCATTTTTTTTACAAGACTCATATGCAAAACTGTGTACAGAACAAGCTATTTCTCATGGTTCACAGAATGGATACCGAAAGTGGAGCATCAGTGCAGGACAGGGTGGCTCCATAGATATTAAGGGACCCAAAAGAGGAGAAAAAATGGAAAAGACACAGTAAATAGATGAAAGATAGAAAGACAGAGGGGCAGGCAGGCAGGTAGGCAGATAGATAAGAGAGACAGACAGAGATATTCGTGCTTTCTGAATTTATTTTTTTCTATCTTCTTTTATTTCTACTTTTTTGTAAGTGTTTTTCTCCTACATATTTCCTGTGCTGTATTTTTTCATCTTTCCTTCCTTTTTTTTGCAAAATCTTTTAGTAAAAACTCTTTTAAAAAACACATTTCTTAAATCTGGAGTCTGTAGCTTCATTTCAGGCCCCATCAATCTATGAATTTAAAAAGTCTGTTTTAAATGGGTGAATCAGGAAAAATAAGGAAATTAATTAATGCTCAGTTTAATCTTTACTCTTAGCAAAGATATCACCACTGGCAATTTTAAGTGTCATAATTGGCAATTCTCCTTGAACAATAACAATTTTTGTCCCATTTTAAAAGAAATAAGGCAATTTTACCTCAGGCTGCACCATCTCTATGTTCACAATAAGGCCACTTTATCAGTCAGGAAACCAATAAAATGCAAGACATAATATTCTTTGATTTCATAATTACTGCATTTTAATGCAACAAAAGGAACAGAAACGGGTTTCCAATTATTTTCAATTCTTCCACCAATAAGAAAGCAGTAGCCATACCATCTCCAATTCCCCTTTATTGCAGTCGCTATTTCTTTGCAAGGATGTGCAACTTTTGTCAACTTCTCTAACAATGACATGAAACAGTGAACAGTATAGAGTGAGAAAAGATTTTGTCTGTTTTTCAAAGATTATGGAACTCAGCACAATGGGTCCCCCTTCCCTTCCCCCATTAAAACAGCTTCCCAATTTTTTTTTCTGTTAATACTAAGACATGGAACAAAAACCAACAGAATTCTGAACGTCCTTTAAAAGTGCCTGCAATTACTCATACTTATCTGCCAGCCCATTTCTTTCAAATATTTTTTATGCCACACTTAATTTTCCTCCTTTAATGAATAGACAGCATTTCTGTTAGGTTTTTTTCAAAGGAGCCCACATAGTCTATCAAAGGCTACAGGTCAAATCTCATAGACTGGGTAAATTTACATTCTTCTGCTGTTCTCAGGAGAAAAAAAACCCCTCTTATCAAGTTCAATAGGAACTCTTCTACATCCGTGGGCTTACAGTTGTAACTTCAAGCCTGTCTTTTGATTTTTCATAGGGCCATCTGGTTGCCTCAGTCCTCAATACTGAGAATTCAGCAGTCCTACCTGGGCATGTAGGCCTCTACCTGATTATCCTTACATAGATACGGATATCTGTCAACTCTCTCACACATTTAGCATAGATGGATAGACAGATATCTAGACAAATAAGTAGAGATAGATGATAGATCGATAGAAAGATAGATAGATAGATAGATAGATAGATAGATAGATAGAAAGATAGATAGATAGATAGATAGATAGATAGATAGATAGATAGATAGATAGATAGATAGATAGATAGATGATGGATGGATGGATGGAAGGATGGATGGATGGAAGGATGGATGGATACATAAAGAATATACTTTTTCAGAAACTGACCAAGTTTATAAATACACCAAAAAACTAATACAGGTAGTCTTCTATTTACAACCATTTGTTTAACAACTGTTCAAAGTTACAATGGCACTGAAAAATGTGATTGATACTTGGTCCTCCCACTGACAACTATTGCAGCATCCCCATGGCTACATGATCAAAATTAGGGCACTTGGCAACCAGCATGTATTTATGATAGTTGCGGCATCCCAGGGTCATGTGAACATCACTTTCAACCTTCCTGACAAGCAAAACCAATGGGATACTTAATTCACTTAAGGGTGATTTGCCTAACAGCTGTGGTAAAAAAAGGTTCTAAAGTCCCACACAACTCACTTAACTGCCCTACTTAAACAGAAATTCTGGTCCCACTTAGGACGAGGACTATTTGTATCCATGTAAAGGACAAAAACATGATTGCTTTTCAAATGCTGGCAGTTCAGGATTGACTTCAGGCATGGAAAAAACTAAGAGTAGTTTGATGACAGAAATTTCTGAAGAGGGTTCTAGAGATCGTAATTAGAGAAAATGATTATTACAAATGGAATCCTACAGAATTGATCCTGGAAAAGCTTGTTAGGTCTTGCTTTCTTCCGTTCTCCATCAAATCATCCAACCAGCTGTATGAATTAAAAATTCTACCTCCAATCTAGGATTCAGAATGTCTTTCATGCAACACAGATGATACTTCTGCTCCCAACAGCCTTGGTGGCTCAGTGGTTAGACTGCAGTACTGCAAGCTACTTCTGCTGACTGCCAGCTGCCTGCAATTTGGCAGATTGAATCTCACCAGGCTCAAGATTGACTCAACCTTCCATCTTTCTGAGGTGGGTCAAATGAGGACCCAGATTGTTGGGATCAAGAGGCTGACTCTGTAAACCGCTTAGAGAGGGCTGGAAAGCACTGTGAAGTGGTATATAAGTCTAAGTGCTATTGCTACCGTGTTTCTCCAACAATACGGCCTCCACCAATAGGAAGCCCCATCATGTTTTATAGGCATTCAATTTATAAAATTGAATTAAGCCCCTCCCTCCAAATTAAGGCCCATATTAAACATGTGAAATAGGGGGGGAATGGTGGGGGGGGTTGCATTTCGGAAGTACTTACATGCCTGGATATGGTGCTGCCTGCGTTGGTGGGGCACTTCATACCAGGAGCCCTTTCGCTACCATTGCTTTTACTTCTCCCTTGCTGCCACAGCATTAGAGGAATGCCACGGCATTTGGCACAGCCACATGCAGCCAGTCAGGGCTCCTCCCTGCAATCGGAGCCCTGAGGAGACACTTGGCTTCAGGCGCTCCTGTCGCCACGTTCCGAGGGAAGGCGCTCGCCTGAGAGGATCTCTCCCTCTCTCTCTCTCTCTCTCTCTCCCCACAAGGTCTGTGCTGCGGCTGAGGAGGAGAAGGCTGAAGCTTTTCCTTCTGCTTGCTGAGAGGTGAGGAAGCCGCGGCTTTGCACAGCAAGCGAAGCACTGCTCGCCTGGGTGAGATTTGGGAATGAGGGGCAGGAGGAGACATGCACACACCCGCGGCTTGCTTTCCCAGCTCTGCCCAGCCCACATGGCTCTGGTGCAGCCCTGGTGGGATGAGTGGAGGGTCCGGCGGGGAGGCGTTCGCTGCCTTGGTGAGAGCTCTGCTGCTGGGAAGGAGGGCCCGCCTATCAGCTGTGCTGGGCACCCCAGCCTAGGGAGAAGGAAAACATCTCCCGAACCCCAAGATGTCGCCGCCCGCCCACCTGAGGATGCAAGGGGGGGAATTAAGTCATCCCCGAAAAGACAGCCTAGCCATTTTTTCGGGGGTCAAAAAAATATAAGGCCTGGCCTTATAATGTGAGAAACACGGTATTGTGTATTCAAAAGTGAAAAGACAGTAAGCGACCCAAGCAGGTAAATGCATTTGTAAACATTCTCCTTAGTCATAAATAAAGTATAAATAAAAGTTGGTACAAAACCTGCTAAATATTATTAACAAGGTTTGTGTGACCTTTCCATTTTCAGATATATTTTTATTCATGTGACACTCAAGGTGTTTGTTTTGAACCTTAAAAAGCTTTTAATGTTTTGGCTACCTTGCAGCAATTTAGTACAAATTGTTAAAAAACAACAATAAATTTCTGGGTTGCATTTTGAATACATTTCCTTGACTCTCCATTTTACCTTCTAAAGAACTCATCCATATAGCCTCTTCCGGTGCATAAAATCATGTGGTTATTTAACAACTGCTTTGATTAGCAAAGGACATTCTGGTCCCAATTGTAGTCATAAGTCAAGAACCACTTGTAATTTTCCTGCCAGCAGCAGAAGCAGGACTTTCCCTTCCCTGGAAGATCATAAAGCTCATGTTGGTTTCCAATGCAAAAGGACTGCAAAGGTCTAGGAATGGAGACAATCAATCAGAAACAGCATCCATGTTCTTTACACCAAACACCTGCTTGCATGTTACAGTCCTGCAAATTAAGGCATTTAAGAATGTATTCTGCTCCATAATGACATAATAAAGGGTGTCAGATCCATGTATCTGTCATTTCTTCAATGGAAGAAGAAAAAGGGGGGAGACTGATAAAGAAATCCTTCTTGATGTAACCTGAATATATTTAATCTTATATCGAATTTGTATAACCCACACATGATACAATGGAGGGATGAAATCCAGATGGCCAGAACCAACCACCTCTGAGAGAGACAGCCAGGAGATGAAGAGACCATAAACATTTCACAGTGTGAGATGTGTCCTGGGAAACTCTGAAAAAGATCGTTCTAAAAAGGGGGTAGGAGGAATTAACATGTTGGCTCTTTGTTTTACTAAATACACATCAAGATAAGGGGAGGGGTTTTAAACTCCCTTAACTATCTTTGCATGCCTGAGAGACCTTAGACGCTGCTTTTAACCCCTACATGAATTGTCTCATCTCAATAAAGGATTCCTTTTTGATACATTTTGATACATTTTCAGAAGTTCGTTCTAGTTGATCGAATGGGAAAAGTTCTGTAGCCTGACACAGGGGTAATTTTTGCCATCAATTGTCCAAAAAGCCATTTCTGGAAGCAGGAATGTTCTTGATTTACCCTATTTGGCTCCAGAAGCACACCACCAACTGAAAGTCCATAATTAAGAAGCTGAGCAGATTTCTCTATTATCTTTTCTCCTTCTCCATTCCTGCCTCCCCGTTTCTGATCTCCCATCTGTTACTGTTCTCCACAAGTGTGGAAGTAATTTGTTACATCAAGGGCTTCTTTTTTGCAACCTTATTTTACCATTTTTTAAAACAGACAATCCAAACCAAATGAAATTATCACCTCTAAAGGGCACACAATCCTGTTTTCCACTTTACAGCTGCAATCCATGACCTTATAACTGACTTGACACAGAGTAAGAGTCATGACATTTAAAGTCCCTTCCAGAGAAGTAGGAAACTGACTGATTCCCTGTTACTGCAAAACAGTGGTGGGATATTTTCAAATATTTTTACTACTGGTTCTGTGGGCATGGCTTGGTGGGCGTGGCAGGGGAAGGATACTGTAAAATCTCCAGTCAGAGGTGGGATTTGCTGGTTCCCCAAACTACTCAAAATTTCCGTTACTGGTTCTCTGGAACTGGTCAGAACCTGCTAAATACCACTTCTACTGCAAAATAAGATTCTTCATACACTAAAACGAGGGTGCTAATTGCAAAAATAATCCCTTTCTGAAACTGCTGGTCTCTACAAAACAAATTGCTTCAAGGAAACAATATAGATCCTCCTAAAACCAGCTTTCTTAAACTTGCATCTTGCACACTTTTTCCTTCTTCTTGCGGATTGGCAACTAAATGCTTTAACTGATCCACCTATTATGAGGTTCAGTGAGGCAAGATGAATATTTTGTTCATAATGGTTTTGTGCATTGCCAAGCACAAATCACCACCGGATGCTGTAGTTAATACAACATTCTCAAAACACTGGTTAATGCAATAAAAAGAAAGAAAGAAAGAAAGAAAGAAAGAAAGAAAGAAAGAAAGAAAGAAAGAAAGAAAGAAAGAGAGAGAGAAATCCAGAGAAATTCAGAAGATATGGCTCCAGAGAGGACATGGTGGGAAGATGGATGCAAGAGGTCTACTATAGAGTCCTTATGTGCCAAAGTAATAATTAGAAAGAAAGGGAGCATCATTAAGAGAGTCCTAATTTTGCTTCTGTTCTTTGCTCACAGCACATTGACTTGAAGGTGATGGAAAGTTTCAGATTAATTTTGAACCCACCTGATCTCACAAAAACTCTGGATGCCTTGCTGGAGGAAAATAAGGTATATCAAGAAAAAGAAGATAGCTGAATGGAAGACAGAACTAAAAAGACTGAGCAATAACAAAAAAAAAGGTATTTATTACATGTATAAGTCACCTAGAGCTGCAGTTGCGATGAGATGAGTGGCATATAAATTTAATGAAGAAATAAACAAATAGTGCATTGTTGATTAGGTACTGGTAATGGGATGTTTAAATGACCTTGGAGGACTGAAAGAAGAACCCTAATGTAGACACCAGCATGATGAACAAAATTTGAATGTGAAGATGTCCAGGCTGAGTCCGAGAGTGGGATCAACTGCATCATTAGCCTGGAGTCCCTATTCCCCCACAAGAGATCTAAGTCCAGCTGCCCTTGAAGTCAATTCTCTTATCTCATGTCAATTCGCATTGACCGTTAGTAGATCAAATTCTTCTATAGGTTGCATGGAATATATTCTCAGTGCTTTTAAACTCTATCCTGATTCCTGGTTTCATGTGCCTGGCAAGCACTCAGAAGGGATGCTCTCCAGATTTCAGGAAAGTGAAATTGAGGGAGATTCTGTCTCTTGCAATAAAGAACTCTAAAATAGTTCTAATTTTAGAACTTTAAAATAGAGTTAATACTTATAGCTGTGTTTATTGTCTGGACTACCTCAAAGGGATAACAACATACATCATCAATCAACTGTTCTGTCTGAGAACTTGGTTTGAACATCTCTGCAGGATGAAGACACTACATCTTTGTACAGATGACACTGCCTATTTCTCGATTCAATGGTGATCATAAAGATATGCAGCTTTTATTCAGGCTTCTGCTTACTCTAGTCTCTTTTCCAACAATTAAGCATGATCCATTCCTCACTTTTTACAGAGAAATAATGCAGTGCTTCAATTTAAAACACATCCTCTAATAATCTAGTTCATATTAGAAAAGTTTCCACCAAAAATAAATCAGGCAGGTTGCATTTTCCATTAGAGTGTCTTGAACATTAGGAAAAAAAATTGATGGAGGGAAACCTAATCCATGCAAAACACTATCATTTATAACAGAAGACATTTCCAATGGATCCTTTCTAATCTATCAAACTTTTTTATGACTAGGCTCAAGTATGATTTCCAATCAAAACAACTGAAAGGTCGAAAGAGAAGAAAACTTTTACAAAGCCTGGAATTTCACATGAGAAAGAGAGTCTGTTCCTAGTAGAAAGATGTCTCTTTTGATAAGCATTTTAATGCAAAAGAGAGCCTGGTTTTCATTCCTGTTTTTTTTTTCTGGATAATTTTGAATATCTTGGAAAAATTCCCAACTGAAATTGTGGTGTATTATTGTTATGGATAAACAATCTAGGCTTAATTTTTAACGACATCCAGTCATTTTAACTTTTGCTGATTGAGAATATCAAAGCTTTGGTTAAAACATTGGAACATTCCCTATGCTGTTTGGAAAATTCTAGGTGCTGAAGTCCACACGTCTTAAAAGTTCCAACATATCAGGAGTCATATTAGAACAGTTGAGGAGAACAGGAGAAATGTATCACAAAGGTGGCAATTCCATTATATCTTACAGCAGAGGTATCCAATCTTGACAATTTTAAGACTTGTGAATTTAAACATCAAAATTCCTTGGTTCCTTGGCTGGCTAGGAAAGTTGAAGTCCACAACTCTTAAAGCTGTCAAGGTTGGACACCCCTCCCCTAATATATTTAGATTGGGTTTTTGTCTTTTTTCTTCATATTATCTCAAGTGGCATGCCTTTCTTTCTTTTTTTTAAAAAAAGATAAATTATATTTTATTTAAAATGGACTAGACTTGAACATTCCACTTCAGCCTTCAGCGGTCTGTAGCTTACTCTCCAGAAACAAAACTACTGCATGAAATTCCCGGAAAACATTTATCAGCATATGCTTACTAGCTATATAGGAGGCCAACAGTGTCACTGATTTAGAACAGTATAAGATCTGAACTGTCAACTTCAATTGGAAAACCTGGGGTGTAATAAGCTACTTTCCATAAGTAGAGACATAAAATAATGTCTCTCTGTGTTTTCCATATTTTATTTTTATTCTAGTTGGAAAAAAAATAGATAAAGTTAATATGGTAGTTTTATATCCCTTCATTCTATGTAAACAAAAAATAAGGTTCCTGGTTTTTATTCCATTAAGATTACATAATAAAAATGGTTTTTACATAATAAAAATGTTTTATTATGTGCTATAAAATGTGGGTTTTTCAAGAAGCCATTATTATGTCTCCCAATGATTGTATGCCACCTTGCAATACTTGGTGCATAATGTAGATAGATGCAACCTGGGGTTTTTCCAGACCAATACAGATCCTTTTCGGTCTCTTAAAATTTTTGCTTTATTGATTTGTTTTTTATCAGGTACAATCTACAATGATTAATGCACCATATTCACAAATTGTGCAATCCTCAATCTGGGAATCCACATTTCAGATGGAAACTCTACTCCTTCCTCACCACTGGTCACTTCATCCAAGGAACCTTTTTAAGAAATTTGAGGAAGGCCCACTTCAAGGTCAAGTCTTTCAGGGAACAAAAGGGAAGCCTTTTAAGGAAGCCTTAAGCATCTGCAACTTGCGCTGCTAATCCTTCAAAGGAGGGCAAAGGAAGAGTTTTGGGCAATTCTGTGGTTTTGGACAATTCTGTGAGCTTTTGAAGACCAAAAAAAAAGGGGGGTGATGCTGCCATCTGCATTTCTTTGTACCCTGTTCCAGGTAGAAATGCAAAATATATAATAATACCTCTAGTTTCCCCACCTTTGGGACTACTTCATAATTCAGATGTCATTCTATATGAAAAGTGCTTTAGAGCTTTTAAGATCACTAAAGCCACTTCCTATTATCTGTCTGCATAGTTTATATGTTTGTTTTATTTAAAGGTTCTGTTAATGGGACAATGGCATTAATTAATCCCATTCAAATAAATGGGGAAAAGTGATCTCATTGGAAACTAAAATTATCTTAACAATGTGGTAATTACCTTATATTAGTACAGTACTTAATGAAAAGAGAAGCTTGCAGTTCAATATTGCTTTTATATTAATTCAACCAAAAAGGAAGCCGAAGGCAGAGGAGGAACAAGAATTATCAGCAACGTATCAACTCTCTTGGAATATTTGAGGTCAATATAAATCCTTAGAAATAATCAGTTAAAGACTGGTGATCTTGTAAAGCTCTGCCTTTGCCCTTCAAAGTGTAAGTTCTTTACTTGGAAAATATTGAAGTAGGGCAATTGTCAAATATATTTCATAGTACTATCTGTGATCTTTCACAGTGAAGGCTCTGAAAAATTTCTCTGATACCTAAGCACTTCTTTTCCATTCATATTTTCAACAATGGATACACAAACACACAGAGTGGATCACTTGGCTAGCTGCTGCAAAAGATTGCACATGGCATGACAAAGCAGCAGCAGGGTACATTGGAAGACCTGCAAGAAATACCATTTGCCTGCAAGCAAGAACTGGCAGCACCATAAAATAGAAAAAATAATATAAAATAAAGAAGCTATAGTGTTTTGGAACTGTAGAATTCAAACAGATAGGCACCTATCACATAACACTCCAGACATTAGTTTTGTTGATAAGAAAGAGGAAAGAAAATGTGGATGGTAAACATGGCAGTTCCCGAAAGCAGCAGAACAGAAAGAACCTGCCTGGAAATTCCTGAATGGGAGAATTGGAACTGCTAGATCTTTGCTCGGTCAGAGCCTGCAGACCTCCAGCCCAGCCAGGGGAGAACCTTCATTGCATACAAGGACAAAGCATTGGCTGTTTTCCATCTGAGTGAGGATGGCAATTCGTTCAAACCTGCTGCAACTTTAATGGATCAATGAATGAAAGGGTAAAATATGGGCTGGATAAAACAACTGTGAGATGGATTCAGAATGATTGGAATGACTGCCCCTGGAGAATGTTCCTCAATGGTTAAACATTACTTTAGGGCCCAGAAAGCAAATGCTGTTACAGAGGTTTTGGTCTGGGCACTGGATCCTGGGTTTTCCAACATTTCCCCTAATGACAAGGGTTGAAGGAGGTGAATAAGAGAGCAGCAAAAACCAGAACAGTGTGGAAATGAAGGAAAAGGTTTAAAAGATCTAGGAAGACATAAAGAGTGGATGCATTGGAGAGAAGGATGGAAGGAGGGAAGGAAGGAATATTCTCATTGGTAGATTAGGCCTGATGAAATTACAAGTTGTCCAGTGGTGGGATTCAGAAATGTTTACTACCGGTTCTGTGGGCATGACTTAGTTGGCGTTCTGTATAACTTGGAAGTTTCCAAGTTATCAGTTATCTCTCTCCTGACGAGAGAGAGGCACCCGTTGCCTTTTACTCGAAAACGCTCTCCAAAGCGGAATGCAACTATAGCCAACTAGACAGAGAGGCCCTGGCAATTGTCGCCGGAATTAAACGTTTTCACAAATACCACTATGGGAGGACATTTTCCATTGTGACTGACCATAACCCGTTGCTGGGGATTTTTGGCTGGGAAGAAACCCACACCGAACATTCTATCCCCATGGATGACTAGGTGGTCAGAATTCCTGGCCACCTATTCATATACCTTGCTGCATCGACCCAGGAAACAAATCACCCATGCAGATGCTTTAAGCCAAGCAACCTTACCAACAATAGAGGGACTGACCCCAGCTCCAAAACCGCACCGTCCACCCTACAAGTAGAGATCTGCCCTGAACTCCCAGTGTCTTGCCAATGACCATCGCCAGAGCATGGCAAAAGACCCATTGACTGCCCACATTTTGACTTTGGTAGGTAAAGGCTGGCCGGAAAGCCAAAAGACTTGAAGGTTTTAAAACTTTCAGACTAGACAAACTGAACTGTCAATACAAAAGGGTGTTTATGTGGGAGATCGGGTGGTAATTCCATCCGAACTATAAGAAGAGGTTTGGGCATGCTACATGAGGGCCACCCAGGCATTAGTAAAAATGAAAAGCCTGGCAGAAAGCTATGTCTGGTGGCCTGTTATAGACAAAAGGGGGGATATTGGAAAATGGCTGGCGGGGCAACATGCCACAAGTGTCAGAGCGTTATCCCACACCACGCAAGGCCATACGGAACTGGGAGGATCCCCCATGGGAGGGCCCTTGGTCTCAAATCCATATTGAATTTTGAGGGACCACTAGGGGCAATATGTTTTTTAATAGTCGTAGCATGCATATTTCAAATTGGTTTAAGAGGTTATAGTAATTGTCTGTCCACAACAACCGACGCTGTTATTAAAACAGCTTAAACAAATTGTTTGCAAGTCATGGTTACCTGATGTATTAGTATCGACAATGCGGCCACAACTAACAGCTAATACAATTCGAACAGTATTTAGCATCTTTTAGGTATAGTATGCCATGCACTAACTGCGCCAAGTCTCACCCGGTGGCAAATGGTAGGACCGAGCGAATGGTCAAGATTTACAAAAGAAGAATGGCCGAATAAAATAGACCAGGGGGAATGTCCAAGACAAGCTGAACCGCTACTTTTACACTATAACACATCACTCCCAGTAGTACAATGAACAAGAGGCCAGGCAGAACTATTAATGGGGAGAAAAACTCAGCATCCCATTTAGATAGATTACACCCAAAATTACACCTGTGAGAAACCCCCCGACTCGTCCAGCCAATACCCTCTTTTTGAAAATCAGCGACCTAGTCTAACGCAAAAGAATTTTACCGGGGACCCTCTTTGGCTTCCCAGGCCACAATCACACAAAGTAAACAGGCCCGTGTGTCCTAACCGACATAACCGGTGGACATGAAGAGAGTGGAAGCAGCACATAGACCCAGCTTCGTTCCCGCAACTACGAGCGCAAAAACAACCATGTAACCTCAAAAATAATAAAAATCAATGAAAACAAAACCAAGCGGGGGGGGGAACACAAACAAAAAAAAAAGGGTATGAAAAATGAACCTTTAAAAGTAAACTCCAGAACAATCTAACCAACCAAAAAGTAGCACTTACGGTTAGATGAAACCAATGGAAGTTAGTCCGAGCGAAAAGGGAAAGCCGTTCTGGAAGGGCCAGCCAGGCCAGCTCAACCAGCCCGATTGAACCAGGAGGGAACGCAAAACCACCGGCCTGAGCAAACTCCAAGCGGTAGCGACAATGCTGACTCACCCGTTCCAGGCGGTTCCATGGAGACGATCCAGAGAGGGACAGCGATCCCGACCGAACCGCTTGAAGTTCTTAGCAAGAATGAGCCGCGCAGGTCAACTAGGACCAGAAGAAGCCCCACTACCTGCCGACTACGTCACTCATGTAGGACTGAACTAAAGGGGAGGGGTGTTCTGTATAACTTGGAAGTTTCCAAGTAGTCTATCTGATTGGCCAGGAAGTGCCAGTAGTGGATTGGTTCATTAGGAACCAATCAAGCAGCTGCTCTAAGGTGGCAAAGTTTTAAAACAATGTCATTTGGCTACAAGCGTGGCAGGCAAGCCTCTATAAAAAGGCTGCTGTGGCTTGAGCCAATGGTCCGTTACTGTTGCTGTTAACTAATAAAGAGTTACTTGTTGGAACCCGGTCTACCGCCCGCTTCTTTTCCAGATGCGAATTAGTGGGCATGGCAGGGGAAGGATACTGTAAAATCCCATTCCCTCCCCACCCCACTAACCTGCTTTCCAGCTCCATTCTCCTGTACAGGTCAACAAAAGAAAACCCAGCTGATCAGCTGGGACTTGGGAGGCAGAGAATGATGAGGGTGGGGCCAGTCAGAGATGGTACTCCAAACTACTCAACATTTCCCCTACCAGTTCACCAATCTACTAAAAATTTCCACTATCGGTTCTCCAGAACTGGTCTGAACCTGCTGAATACCACCTCTGAAGTTGTCATATATCTCATTTAAGGGGTGTCAAACTCACATTGTCAGGGTCATCACATGACCTACCACAGCTTTTCTGCCCTTTGCTAAACCAGGCGTGGACATGGCCAGCGTATGACACATCTGGTGAGTTTGACACCCCTAGGTTAGAGCAAGATGTTTATTTTTCTAGCATCTAGAATGCTTAGGCACCTTAAATAAATTGGAATGCCTTACTGTCAGCAGAACAAACTGTGAGGGATCTCCTGCTTGGGTGAGTGGGGGGGTTGGACTAGATCAGGAATTGCCAACCTTTTGGACCTCAGGGACCACTAAACTCATAATTTTAAATCCTGTGGACCAAAGACCCTGGGAAAATCCCTCAAAAAGTCTGCAGAAAAATGTCCCACCCATTTTCCCACGAATCAGTCGTTCTTTATTTGGGATCGCAGGATACCGTCTCCAGCTCCGTTCTCAGGGGAAGAGAGAGAGACTTCTGGCTTCATGCAAGGAAAGCAGCAGAAGCAGCAGAAGCCTTTCTTTCTCTCCCCCAAACTCCAACAGAAATGAGTTTTTGTGAGTCTTGCTGCGCCAGTGCAGCCTCTTGGAGCAGGAGGCCTTGCAAGGTCCCAAAGACTAATTTCTGGCAGAGTTTGGGGGAGAGAAAGAAAGACTTTTGCTGCTTTCCTTGTATGCAGTCAAAAGCAGAAGAAGAAAGAAGCAACCTGGTAGCCAAGTGGGGTGCTTGAGGCAAGTTCCTCCCCTTCACCCTGTTCCCCCTGCCCTCACTACCTCATATTGTTCACAATACAAATGATGCAAGCCTTGTGTTCCCATGGGCCATGGGTGGCACAGCCTTGTGCATAGCCGAGATCAATTACTTTGGGGGTGACATTTCTCTCAGACCACCAAAATTTTCTCATGGACCACCAGTGGTCCCCAGCCCACTGGTTGGCAACCACTGGACTAAATGATCTATAAGATCCCTTCCAACTCTCTTATTCTATTAAAATACCTCCCAAGATTTTTTTTCATCGTTTGTGGAGAAAACTTTGATGTCCACTTTAAGAAAACCATGTCAGTGGTATTTTGGGTAGGTTTCTTGATAAAATATGGGTCTTTGAAGAACAAAGGTTGGAACCATCAGGATAAGAATTATTGGGAGATCGGTTGCAGATTGCTATCTGAAAAAGGCACACAAAAAATAACAATTTAGCTGCTACTGTGTTGAAAGTTCTGAAATCCTTAATCCTGGGAAGATTAAATTTCACAAGGATGGAAGGGAAGGCAATTATTTTCTCAGCTTTCAAAATTTTTGTAGAAACATTTCCCTCACAAATAACCCATGCATCAAAAATATGACATTGAAAAGACCTGAAACATGTAAAGTCCACCTAGCATTTTTAAGGCATTTAAGGGCCAGGTTGGTTCCAAGACTTTAATTTAGGACTTTTGTTTTACAATAAGATGCTCTAAGTGTAATTCCAACAATACGATCATTTTTTAAAAAAAAATGTAGTATTGCACAATTGGCTCACAGAATGTTCAAAGATGATGCATGCAACTGTTTGCCATTTGGAACAGGAAAATAAGATCAAATTGAAATGATTAAAAGACTATATGCATTTGTATAAGATGTTTTACAGGTGGCACTTGCCCCCGACAAGAATAGCAAGGATGTTCAAGAATAAGTCCAAAAAGTGTTGGAAATGTCATCGGACACCTGGCTCATATTATCATATGTGGTGGACATGCCCGGACACTAAAAAATATTGGACTATCCAACATTGTGGTGGAAAATGACACATAGCATATAACTTGGAAACCAATATTTTTTTTATTGGATTTTGCCTAAATATATAGTAAAGATTTGAATATCTGATTTGTAAATTATAACAGCAGCTAGATTGTATTTGCTAAAAACTGGAAAATGAGAAGATACCATGACAGGAGGAGATCATCACAGAAAAATGGAGTGCTAAATGAGTAGTTGACATTTGAAATCGGAACAAGAGGATAAACAATTTTACAAAGTTTGGATCATTTCTACAGTGGTTAGATAATAAATACAGTAAAGGTATGTAGTTTTTAGAAAATAATAACTATAGATGTATTTTTTTCTTTTTAAATTTATATTTACAAAATGATTCTAGGATAGTTGGAGGAGCATTATATTGTATAAAATAAACTAAGTAAATATGATTATCTTATAAACATGAATTAATAAAAGTATAGTCAATGATGATTAATAAAGATATTAATGTTACTGATATTTGATTGAAATTGAGAGGATATGTTAATGTATTGTAATAGAAGTACAAAAATATATGTAATAACGGCACCTGTATGTATTTATATTGAAGATGGCATATGTTTTTATTTATGTTTGTTTATGTTTGTTTTAAAATCAATAAATTGAATAATAATAATAATAATATATATATTTTTTTTAAAAAAAAAGACTATATGCATACACATATACACATGCAGGCACATGCACACATATTTTCAACATGACATGTGAACGTATTTTAAACATGAGATATTTTCATCATGAGGTTTCTCAATGGTCCTTATGCATCACATAAAAGTTCATACTTTCCAGAAACTAGGACATGTACAACACACAAGTGGGAAGTTTCTTGACGTCTTGCCAGCAGCTAATTTTAACCAAGATTTTTGGACTGGTAATATAAAAACTGGATAAAGATGAACTTTACTGGAGTCACTTTTTAATACTGCTAGTCTAATTCACCCTTTGGTTTCAGACTGATATGAAAAGGGATGGAGCATGTCTGTACCAGAAATGTCTGAGTGGAATAAAACCTTTTTTTTTTTTTAAATTAAACTTAAAAATTCAATGTCTACATAAACAGTGTGTTGTCTGGCTACAGATTATATTGAGAAGTAGTAATAATAACAACAATAATAATATTCATAACATTTATAATCATATAGTAATAATAGTATTTGCTTATCCATTTTCATTAACCTTCCATGTAATTAATCATCCTCATGCTTTTAAATTTCTAACTTCTCTTTCTGCTAGTTAGTCATGGATAAAACAAATCCCATATTAAAAAGTATTCAGTTTCTTCCTTCTCCTTAATTTTGTATGTTCATCTATCCATTTCAGCACATTCTAATATTTTTAATTACATTTTCATCTGCAGGATCTCTTTCTTTTTCCATTGTGCAAACATGATTCTAGCCATTGTTAACATGTGTAAAATTAAATATGTATCTCCTTTATTATGTTTTTCTGGTAGTATACCCAATAAAACTATTTCTGGTTTTAGATCTGTGTGTTGCTTTACCATTTTTTTTAACCACATGTTTTTTTTTGTCCAATATTTTTTTGCCTTTGGGCATGCCCACCACATATGATAGTACAAACTCAGTATCTGGTTGCATTTCCACATATAAAACTTTTTTGACCTCTACATTATAGATCATTAGAGATGGGCCAGGAAATTAAAAACTGAGCTTCAACATGTAAAGGTTTTCCAGAAGGGACTTTGGAAAAAAGCACTCTCAGTGGGTCAAAGTAAGGTTTGGGTGGTAGGATGTGAAAACCCCAAATATTCTCACACTGTTCCTATCCTTCTCAGGTGTTCCATATCCTGAATCATCACTGGTGGCCTCTTTATGTTGTTCAGCCAACATTCAACCTTCCTGGTCTTTAATTCCAGCCACCTTCCCTTCACCTTGGGTTTCTTCTCTGTTTATCCTATCAAAACAGCATTATTATCCTCTAAAACTCAGTTCTCCTTTGTAATAACCTCTAGTATAGTTTAGAAACAGATCAGATTTTGTTTCCTGGCTGTCTTTGAAATGTAATTTCAATTGAACTTTTCATGACTCCTTTTTTGTTCTTTGGGGCATGATCTTTTGCCAAAACACAGGTATGGAGATACATGAGAGAGATATTTGCATCTCAGTTTGTTAGCTTGTTGGGGTTGAGATTTTTCTTTTCTTTTCTTTTTTACTTGTAGAGTTTTCTATATTCAAACTAAGTGCCCTGGATATTTATCTCCACTGAGTTCATTACCAGGTATACTCTTGAAGATCAGCAAGCACTGTCAGAATCAACAGAATTATGATTTTACATTGGAAGGCAATTAACACTGTCATTTCCTAGTTCCTAAGTGTTAATATTTTGTTCTGTCTAACAACACTGCAGCTCAGAATTTAAACAAACTAAGATAACATTCTCCTTCTCTGCTTGCTAATACATACATAATACATACTAATCCAGATGATGATACTCTCTTTGCCATAAACCTGATTCCATTCTGATGGCTGTCACAGTTGGGGAAAAGCAACTTATTTCTTTCCCAATGATTTTTTTAATGCTAAGAGTTGATGCATTGCTTAGGGGAGGAGCTTTCACAATCAATCATAGGACCCTTATTGTTGTCACAGTCTTATGGGTGTGATTTATTTCAATCCAGCAATATAATCATCTAACATGAAATGGAGTGACAGAAATCTTGTTTCACAGCAAGTGCCATTCTTCAAAGACCAGACTGGTCCAAGATAAGCCACATGACCAACTCTCCCTATACAATTTCTCTTTCTGTTACTGGCTAAAGAGCCAAATAAAGTTGAGTTGTTTCACTTTGTATACAGATCATCCTTGTCTTACTGGTTGTAAGGTGAGGATTGTTGAGCCCAAAATTTCTGTTGCTAAATGGCCATTGTTAAATACATTTTCTCCATTTTATGACATGTCTTGCCATCCAAATTTTGATCTCATGATCATAGGGATGCTGCAGTGGTCATAAGTGTGAAAAACTTTTTTCAGTGCTATTGTAACTTCAAATAGTCACTAAAACAATGATTGTAAGACAAGAACTACATGTAGTTCTTGTCCTGAGCCTGAGGAAGGGGTCAAGCACACCATCAGTTTGGAGTTCCTTCGCATCCACAAGAGACCTAAGTCCATTGAATTCCACTGGCCATTATCTACCACTAATTCACCTTGACCATCACAACTTCAGATTCCTGTTTAGAGGTAGCATGAAGCAAACCTGCACTCATTTGAATAAACTTGGTTCCTGATTTCTTGCACCTGAAAGTACCTGTATTTATTTATATAAAGTCAGTTGTCAGTGAAAGATTCTTGAAAGAAGGGTAACTCCAGTCATGTCTTGAAGTCTTATGCATCACAAGGAACCTATAGGATGCTGATTGGTATATATTTGAAAGTAATGGTCTTCATAACAATGGAACCAGGGAAACCTGCCAAAGGCCCCAACATCTACAGCTGCAACTTCTCCTAAAATACCACATTTTGTTTTATTTCAGCTTACTATTTTTATGTTTTTGTTGGAACCCCATACTGCCCCCTTAATTTAATGGCTTTTAATTATGCTTGGATTCCAGCTCCCAGCATTCCCAATTAGGAATCTTTCCAACTGGAATTCTGAGTAATGTAATAATCACATGTTTCGAAGGCAGGAGAGTGAAGAAACATGAATTTGATCAAATGGACTGCTTTAATATTTCTTATAGCAATGAGCAGAGTTAAAACGGAGGTAGGGCTCCAGATAGCTCTTGTCAGGGATTTATAGCTAAACATTTGCTTTTAGTGTATGAATCTAGAGAACCATAAACATATAAGTAAAGAGATAAATGGTCTAGCTATTTCAGAGTGCAATAACCTGTTAGAGTTGGATCTGGATTACAAAATAAAAAGACCAACACAAATGTCAAACTCTACACTTATTTTTTTTTTTAAATGCAAAGTGCTGAAGCAGTAATCTGGAATGCGTTACATTATACTATATCTTCAAATTTCACATTAAATTAACCCAACTAAGATCAACAGATTATCACAATTATTTTGTAACAATAACAGTAATACAATTGGCTGCATATTGAATGGTGGAAAAAGCAGTTTGTTTTAATTAAGTTAGAGTAGCACTGCTGAAATTAAATGGGTATGGATCTGAGTTAATCCTTCAATTGTCAGTAATTGGCAGTTCCTAGAAGAGAAAAATGATCTTGAACCTAAAAGACTCCCAGAATTAAATCAAACATTAAAAACATGGATTCCCACCAAACCATCTGGTATTTGCAGCCAGACAAGCCATCTGCTTTTTTTGATGAGAAATGTTCAGCCCTGGAGTAGAAAGGAAACATTGCCTGTTCTACATTCTTCCTGTTCTACACCTAACTAAATTACAGTACTGGGTTGAGCAGCATTTGGGATTCAACAAGGCAAAGCAGAAACCAAGTGTGTGGGTGCTCCAATAACCCTTTTCTGCAATTATTTAAAGAAGCTGCATCTTCTCTTAGGCAGAAAGTTTGGTTCAAGGTGTCAGTTTTACAGGTATGCTCACCTCTGCTCCAAAGCACTTCTCCCCCCTGACAAATTTAAAGTGAATATGCAGCCCTATAACAGAGGCAGTTTTAGGCTACCTATGGGTTCCACCTCTCCCTCGTGGCCTGGTGGAGGGTAGCAGAATGATGCGAAGACCTCCACAGTCCCTTTGTAGCCCTATGATTCTCTGTTCTGTACAACATCATCAGAAAAGGCAGGGCCCCCAGTTTTAGCACATCATCCACAGTTTGGAAGAGAAGGAGTGCTCGTCTGTTTATTACATCTATTTCTATACTCTACACACAGTTCCCAAGCTTCTCTAGGGGGTTACAATGATAAGCCAGATAAGATACCCTTAATCAAAGTGTAAGATCTACAATAATATTGGACTAATCAGTTTTAGTTACTCCCAGGGGTGGGATTCTACAGGTTCACACCTATTCGCTAGAACCGGTTAACATTCTAAGCAGTTCAGAGAACCGGTTGTCAGAAGAAATTACTGGCCTAATCCTGTAAGGAAGGCAGGAAGG
>BHFT01016455.1:0-17074 GCA_004320025.1 Laticauda laticaudata
AAGGAAGGAAGGAAGGAAGGAAGGAAGGAAGGAAGGAAGGAAGGAAGGAAGGAAGGAAGGAAGGAGAAAGAAGGGAGGGAGGGAGGAAAGGAAGGGAGGGAGGGAGAGGAAAGAAAGGAAGGAAAGAAACAAAACAAGGGAGGGAGGAAACAAAAGAAGGAAGGGAGTGAGGGAGGAAGAGGAAGAAGAGAGCGAGGGAAGGAGGGAGAATGGAAGGAAAGAAAGGAGGGAGGGAAGGAGCAAGGAAGGAAGGTTGATTTACAACTGATCCTCACACTTACAACCATTGAAGCATCCCCTTAATCATGTGATCACCTGAAGGCAGGACAAGAGGAGATGGATGGAAACTAATCAAGGAGAGAAGCAACGTAGAACTAAGGAGAAATTTCCTGACCGTGAGAACAATTAACCAGTGGAACAACTCGCCACAAGAACTTGTGGATGCTTCATCACTGGAGGTTTTTTAAGAAGAGACTGGACAGCCACTTGTCTGAAATGGTACAGGGCTTCTTGCCTGAGCAGCAGGTTGGACCAAAAGACCTCCAAGGTCCCTTCCAATTCTGTTATTCTGTTATCTGAATTGAATGAGAATAATAATAGGGGGAAAATAGGACATTTTTTCCAACTGGCCCATGCCCAAACCCCGGTGGTTGGTGTTCCCATTTAGAAGGACCATGGTTAACGCGAGTCCATTTCTCTTTTTTTCCTCAACCTGGAACTCCTTCAGCTCCGCAGACAGATTGTGCCTGCTGCTGCGACTGTTACAGTGATAAATGCACACTTGTGATAATTATCCAAACCGTGGAGGTAAGAGAGGCCAACGGGATCTGCCTCTTGTCTTACTTTGATTAATTATTAGTTTAAATGCCATCCTGACAGGGAGCTCTCAGCAGAATAAAAGCCATGGGTGGGCCCTTCCTCACTTAGCCTCCCCCTGTTCTCTAAGGCTGAGAACCCAGAGTCTGAATGAAATCCAAAAATCAGTTTACCAAAAAGAAAAAGAAAGGAAGCTGATTGTTCTGTTACCGAAATGCAACTGCTTCTCAAACTTGATAACTTGAAGATGAGTGGACTTCACCTTGTCTTCAAATTCCCAAGTTTGAAAAGCACGAGTGTAGAGTCTTCTTCTTAAGCATCATATTATCCAAAGGCATTGTCTTCCTTGTCTCTTATTCTATATCTCTATCTCTCTATACCTCTCTCTTTTATCCCTCTCATCTGTCTATCATCTATCTACATATCTATCTATCATTTGTCTGTCTATCATCTATCCATATCTGTCTGTCCATCTGTCTATCTCTAACTGTATCTGTGTCTATTATCTATCCATATGTATCTATCTGTCCATCTGTCTATCTCTAACTGAATCTGTCTATTATCTGTATCTATCTTTCCCTGTCTATCATCTATCTACATCTGTGTCTATCAATCTGTCTATTATCTATCTTTATCTATCTCTATCTATCTCTCTATTTGTCTATCATTTATCCATATCTATCTATCTGTCTGTCCATCTCTAACTGCATCTGTCTATCTGTCTATCTATATCTATCTTTATTTGTCTGTCTGTCTCTCTCTCTCTCTCTCTTTCTATCATCTGTCTATGATCTATCTCCATCCATCCATCCATCCATCCATCCATCCATCCATCCATCTAGCTATCTATCTAGCTATCTTCTATCAATCATCTTTCTATGTCTGTTTGTCTGTCTGACTAGCTGTCCAACTACCTACTTGTCCATCCGTCCATCCATCCATCAGAACAGCAGATAAGAGATAGGATAGTCCGCAGCTGCATAAAGGCAAAGAAAGAATGTCAAGAAAAATGATTCCTAATCTCTCAGATTATAGACAGAGACAGAGGGAGATTTGTACTTTCCGACTTGCAAGCTTCTACAAATGTAGCCTTAAAATAGACTTAGCTTGTCTGCTCATGTTTCCTATCCATTCTACCTGGGAAGTCTGACATAAGATGATTGTGGGTCATTTTAAAATTGCTTTTAAGAGGTCAGGGAGTGAAACAACGGCAACACAAAAGCACATTTACTTCCAGGTTTTTAGGAGTTTGGAATGTCGATGTTAATCTCCATTTGTCTCACTCTCATCTGGGATACTTATTTCAGCTAAACCTGCAATGTGAGATTTTATTTTTAAGTTTGTATCCCTTTTTCTGCCCACCACCATCTTGAGTTCTTTTTATTCATCGCTGTCTCTCTCTCCCCCTTTCTCTTTCTCTTTTCTAAACCAAAATATACATACAACCTATGAAAGTATTAGCGTCTCAGTTCAATCCATCTAATGGTGGTTTGCTACAGGTATGGACCGGTTCAACTGCACCGATAGTAAAAAAGCCTCCAATGATCAGCTGAGAGGATAAAGAAGAGAAAAGCGCAGGATCGGCCCTTCCACCCACCCCTGCACTTTTCTCTTCTTTATCCTCACAGCTGATTGGCACTGCAGACCTCAGCTGGTGTGGGGAAAGCTGCACGTGCACATTAGGTGTCAGTGCACACGCGTGCAATCATCGAACCAGTAGTGGAACAAATAGGATCCCACTGCTGAATCCATCCCTGATCAAGAGGTGTCTGAAGAAGAAGGCATTTGACTGAAGAATAAATAGCTAGATAACAGATTACAGATAATCAGAGTTGGAAGGGACCTTTTAGGTCATCTAGTCCAACCCCCTGCCCAAGCAGGAGACCCTACACTATTTCTGACANTTCCCACTGTCAGAAAGTTTCTCCTTATTTCCAGGTTGAATCTCTCCTTGTTCAGTTTCCATCCATTATTCCTTGTCTGGCCTACAGGCACTTTGGAAAATAGCTTGACCCCTTCCTTTCTGTGGCAGCCCCTCAAATGTTGGAAGATGCTATCATGTCTCCACTGGTCCTTCTCTTTACTAGACTAGCCAAGCCCAGTTCCTGCAACTGTTCTTCATATGTTTTAGCCTCCAGTCCCCTAATCATCCTGTTTGCTCTTCTCTGTACTTTTTCTAGAGTCCCAACATCTTTTTTATAATGTGGTGACCAAAATTGGATGGAGTACTCTAAGTGTGGTCTTACTAAGGCTTTAATAGGGTGGTATTAGTATCTCATTGATCTCGATTGTATCCCTCTGTTTATGCAATTTAGGATTACATTGTCTTTTTTGGCTGCCGCTGCACACTACTGGCTCATATTTAGCTGGTTGTCCACTAAGACTCCAAGGTCCATCTCCCAGTTACTGCTATTAAGATTGGTTTTACCCAGTCTATATGTATAGATGTATACCCAGTCTAAATGTATAGCTATAGGAACAGCCACTATGTAAGGCTGCATAACAGCTCAGATCTGATCACCTAGGATGCTTCAAAATACATGAGAACATCCATCTGGAGGAACATAAGTATCACGATGGCCCAGTGAGGAAAATGGACTAGAGATGGGAAGATCAGATTCTAGGCCCTCCAAGTGATGCAATCTTCAGATGACTTTGGATCCATCTGGTTTATTGGGGGAGGTACTCGACTAGCATGAAGGAGACCCTGAAATCCCCTCTCAGCTACAGAAATTCCCTGGGGAACCTTGGGCCATCTCAACAGCCAAGTGTAGTCCAGTGGTGAAGAACAATTAAGAACAAGGAGATCCTGCTAAGTCTTTGAACTAGGCCAACCTGCCTCACAGCATTGCTGCTGCAGAAAAATGAGGAGGAGGGAACATTTTGTATATGCCACTTTTGTCTCCTGAAAGAAAAACAGGATACTTAAGGCCCTGTCACACTGGCCGACGGATGCAAAACGTTTGTAAAAAGGACACAGCGGACGAGAAAAATGTTCCCCATCCGTGTTATCCGCTCTCAAAGTGCCCCGAATTTGCATAACAGACTGCGGCAACAAACGGAAAAGGAGATGGACGGGGGAGGAGTGGACGGATGGAAGCGGATAATGCTCCACGGAGCCTTGCGGATCGGAAGTCGGGATGGGAGCGGTGGCACTCAGCGGCTTCCGGGGACCACAGCAAAGTGACGCGGAACCGGAAAGAGCGGATGCAGACGCGGATGCGAGCAGATGAAAGCGGATTGCACAGCGTGATGCGAGCGGATCGAGCAATGCAGAGTGGGAAGCCTAGCGGATGCCTAGCGGGAAGCTTACGCAGGATGCCTAGCAGATGCCTAGCGTTCACTGCGCATGGGGGGAGATGCATTGCGTCAGCGCCCGATGGATATAAGGATAGCGGCTCCGCAAGCAGGTCACCAGTTTCAGAGAGGCAAGATCTTGCTCTCAGACACAGCTTGCCCAGCCAGCCAGCCAGCAGGCAACCTAATATACCATGGGAAGAAACAGGAAGCCTCTGCATCTGCTGCCAGCCCTGGCTAAGAGGACAGGGCACCCTATACCCCTCTGGCCCTGATTCTGCTTCTGCTGGGGGCTTCTGCTGCCCAGGCTCGCTCTTCTGGTTTGCGTGGGGCTCTTCTGCTGTGGATCGCTGCCTCTCTGGAGGGATGGTACTCTCTGCTGTAGCTGCTTCTGGGTGGTGCTGCTTCTGTTGGTGGCTTATCTCTGCTGATGCTGCTTCTGGTGTGTGGTGCTTCTGCTGATGCTGCTTCTGGTGGTGATGTTCTGTTGGTGGCTACTCTGCTGATGCTTTCTGGTGGTTGGTGCTTCTGCTGGCTTACTGCTCTGGTGCTGGTGCTTTTGCGGTGATTACTCTGCTGGCAACTGCTCCTGGGTCCTGCTTGGTCCTGCTGGTGCTCCTGCGTCTGCTCCTGGTGCTGCTGGTGCTGCTGGTCCTGCTTTTGCTGCTACTGTTGCTCCTGCTGGGTGGTGGTGGTGTGAGGAGTCAGCCCTAACACTCGAAGCCCTCTGATGAAGGGCCATATGGCCTTGACAAGGAGGAGAGAGGCAGACAACTGAACGGGAGAGGAGGCAACCACACCACAGAAGGGAACATGAGATGAGGTGCTGGAATGCTGAGGGAGCATGAGTATCTATGGCGGAAGGACACAAACTCTATTCGAGACACACAAAGGAAAGCAGGCTGCGTTGGAGAGAGAAGGCAGATGAGCCTGGGGTACACTTCGGAGGTGTTCCTCGGCTGTGGAAGCACATGCACACGGTACGGGAAGCTTGCACCTCAAGGAAATCTGGCAGGCCTCGTGGTCAAGCTGACGGACAGAGAGACTACATGATTGGTAAGTGCATGCTTCTTGGAGGTGAGGATCGCCACCGAGGAAACAGGCCTCTCACACTCTCTCTCTCTAGGCAGCCTGCTGAGGAGTCAGTCCTCTTCTGGCAAAGAGTCAGCCTCCTGTGTCCAGGCAGGTATCTGTGGAGCGGTTTCAGTCCTGTGAGTTGAGAAACCCTTCCTCCAGACATGGGGTGTCAGTCCCAGAGACCCAATGACAGACTGTTCTGAGGCCGTGCTTTGGCTTGTGGGGTGGAGAAGGAGGAGTGTATGGGGATGTCTGGTCTTGCAAGTGTGAGTGAGGTGAGGCGCTGGTGGCATCTTGGCATCTGGTGGCATGCTTGGTGGCATCTGTGGATAGGGTGGCAATCTGTGGCACTGGGTGCATCTTGGATCTGAGTCGTGGTCAGTGGCTTCGGTGGCACCGTGGCATTTATGTTTGTCCTGCGCCTGGACTGCGGACAGGGCTGCCTGTTGCTGCTGGAAGCTCCTGGTTAGCCGTTAGCCTTGGTACGTGAGGCCTGTAGAAAGCCTTGCTGGAACGGGCAGTGAACATCACCTGGGCGGTTGGAGAGCGACCTGTGACTGGGTCAGAGCGGTTCAGCTGTGCCTGGAGGGTTGTGAAGAAGAGCCGGTGATTCCTGTCCTGATCACCTGTTATGTGATTCAGTACATGTCCAGGAGGGTCTGGTTTGACATCGGTGAGGAAAAGGGGGTGCCAGTTTGGGATGGTATGTCAGTGTGTACCAGGCTATAGAGAAGGAGATCTACGCTGCTTTTTGATTCGGAGTGTCCTGATCTCTCGCAGCGGACAGTGTTGGCCTGTCCCTCTGTCTGGTCCTCTGCCTCGCTTTCTTGGGGAGTGGAGCTGGGTTGGGTGTGGGGTTGGTCTCTGGTTCAGTAGCCTCTTCTTGCTTCTCCCACATGCGTCAGGGGTCCTCCACGCACTCCGCCACAGGAGTGCAGTGTCGGGGGGTCTCCGTCGTGGCATGCTCCGCGATACCGTGCTGGACACAGAGCTGACTCTTGCCAGAAGAGGACTGGCTCTCTTGCGGGCTGTCTGAGGAGAAGGGGGTTGGTCAAGCAGGTGCTGCTCCTTCAGTGGTGGATCTTCACCCTCACCAAGAAGCTCACTGGCTCATCACATTAGGTCTCTTGTCCGTTCAGCTTGACCCACGAGACTAGACCTGGTCGTAGTCCAGCATTTCGTTTGCGCTGGCAGTCATTAGTTCCCACGTTTTCCATGGGTCGGTAGGTTCCATACAGTGTGGGTGTCTTCCACCAGCCGAGGGCACCTTCCGGAGTGTAGCCCAGTTCTTCTCCCCCGCCTCTTTCTCTTATCCATGCAGCCGCTTCGTTTTTGGTGTTTTTCTCGGGATAGAGGGTTTTGTGTCCGCTTCCGCCATAGATACTCATTCTCCCCCTCAGGCCATTCCAGCACCTCATCCTCATGTTCCGTCTTCATCGGAGTATTGCCCTCCTTCCCTCCCCCCCACCCCCCCCCCTCCCCCCATCACCCTTCACGCGTATGCCTTCCTCCCTTTGTCAAGGCCATATGGGCCCTCATCAGAGGGGCTTCGAGGTGTTGTAGGGGCTGCTCCACACACCAAGCAGCAGCCAGCAGACAACAAAACAACAGTAGCAGCAATAAGCAAGATCAGCCGTCGAATCCAGCAGCACCAGCAGCATCAGGAATCAGCAGCAGCCAGACGTAAGCACCAGCATGCAACCACGCACGGACCAGCAGACAGGAAGCAACAGCAGGTAAGCACCAGCAGCACCAGGTCGGACAGGCAGCAGAGTGAAGCACCAGGAGCACCAGCAGCCAGGAGCAAGGAGGCATGCGCTCAGCAGAAAGTAAGCACCAGCAAGAACCGCACCAGGAAGTAGCGCCAATTCAGAGTAAGCACCAGCCAGAAACACCAGCCCAGGAGGCAGCGCCGCAGGAAGCCTCCAGCACCAGAAGAGTCAGCCCCAGCAGCAGAAGCCCCAGCAGGAAGCAGAGTCAGGCCAGGGTTGGATGGTGGCCTGTCCCTCTTTGCCAGGGCTGGCAGCAGATGGCAGAGGCTTCTCTTCTTCCCCGATGTTCGTTGGCTGGCTGGTGGAGCTGTAGTCTGGCAGCAGCGTCTTTCCTCTGAATGGTGACCTGCTTGCCGAGCTGCATCCTTTTATATCTGCGGGGCTGATGCAATGCATCCTCCCCGCATGCACAGTTGAAAAGTTTGCATCTGCTAGCATCCGCTAGGCATCCGCTAGGCTCCATGATGGCATCCGCTTCATCCGCTAGGCATCGCTCTTGCATCACTGTTCCTCCGCTGCGCGTCCACTTCGCTGTGTTCCCCCGAAGCCCTGCGATGTTGCCATCCGCTTTCAATCCGCTAGGCTTCCATGGAGCATCCGCTTTACATCCTCGCTACATCCTCTCCCCGTCCGTTCCTTTCCGTTGTTGTCTGCTCTGCTTATGCAAATTCGGGGCACTCTTGAGAGTGGATAACAACGGATGGAAAATTTTCTCATCCACTGTGTCCTTTTTAGATACGTTTTTCATCCGTCCGCCTATGTGACAGGCCCTTAAGTTCTTTCACCTTGATGCCAGTCATTCTCTTCTCCTTCCTTCTACCTGTAATCAGGTAGAGATGTCTAGGGCATTGCCGTTTCCATAAATTGAACCAGTGTTTCTCAACCTTGGCAACTTTGAGATCAGTGGACTTCAACTCCCAGAATTCTGATTCTGATTAATTGTTCTCGCTGTCAGGAATATTGAGAGTTGAAGTCCTCCCATCTTAAAGTTGTCAAATTTGCAAGGTTCTATGGCGTTCTTGATCTGAGACAGAATTTGCACACACATCCTGTCCTTCATTAAACAAGGTGCACAGAAACATTCTGGGCCATTAATCAGCATGTATTTTGTGTTTTTGTTTCTGATATTAAAATGAAAGGAAAAAGAAATTAAACAATTTTGAGTAAGCCTTTGGTAGCCCACCCCACCCCCAACACATTTATGCCATCTATATTAACTTTTAAAAATAACTCAGGGCACAGAGTTGTTCTAATATTTTATCCCTTCCTATTTTCCCCAGAACAACAACCTTGTAAAATGGGCTGGGCCAAGAGAGCATGATTCTCTCAAAGTGACCCAGTCGGTTTTCCTGCCAAAGGCATGACTAGAACTCATTATCTCCTGGTAATTGGTTCCAAGTGACACAGCTTACTGTCATGCCTAAGTGTGCTGTCCAGACAGTTTAGAGTTAATGGGATTTGGGATAGTTAATTAGGAATTGAGAACTGTCCCCTTAAGGAAAGACATCATGGTAAATGTAGTTAAGGTATCCTGGGAAATGTAGTCCATATCATGTGGTCACATCTGTAATCCGGATTGGTCACTATATTGACCCTTGTTGGGTTGGTAGAGGCTCCCTCACTCTTGCCTGAATCCACCATACCATGTAGATGCTTCAATCATCATAGGGATGAGACTTTATTATCTTTCTGCACCATAATGCAGATATGCAAAGGATTGGACATTAAGAAGAACCTCGTCGTAAATGTGAGTTGATAAGGATGCCTGATGAACCAATAAAAAAGACTTTGTATGGATGCTTTGTCGGGTTGCTCTGTCTGCTTTATACCCATCCAGAGCATAATAAGGCAGCACTAGAACTCACAGTCTCCTGGTGATTGGCTCAAAGTCATCCAGCTCGCTCTCATGCCTAAGGCAGGACTAGAACTCACAGTCTCCTGGTGCTTTGTTCTGAAGTCACCCAACTTAATGCAGAAGTAGACCTTACTGTCTTCTGGTGATTGGCCCAAAGTTGCCCAGCTGTCTTTCCTGTCTAAGGCAAAACTAGAACTCACCAGCTTCTGTGTCCTAAGACAAAACTAGAAGTTACCATCACCTGGTTTCCAGGCTGGTGCTTTAACCACTAGATTACAAACTAGTTGTCTCTCTACTCCTCTGAGCTCATCTACCTAGACCTGTGTTATCTGTCATTCCCACTGAAAAGCAAAAGTTTTTTTTTAAAGCCACCCCAACTTGGAGGGGGGGAGGAGAGTTGCTTCTCTATCCTTCTCCCCACCATTCCTATTTTTTTTTAAAGTGGAACAAAAAGATTAAATTGTTTACGAGCGAGGAGCTCCTGTCTGCCTGGATGAGCTGTGAGAGACAAAGGCAGACCTCCGTATTCTCCAGCCAGCCTCACGCAAGTGATTTCCTCCACCGTTGCCTCTAATTCTTTTATCTGGCCTGAACACTCGAGGCATTATGCGGGTTTTTTTTCTTTTTCTCCCCATTATAAAAAGAAGAAGAAGAAGAAGAAGAAGAAGAAGAAGAAGAAGAAGAAGAAGAAGAAGAAGAAGAAGAAAAAAAGAAGAAGGAGCAAACACAAACACAAACACAAACACAAGACAAACATATGTGTGTGTGTGTATATATATATAATATTGGCACACACACACACACAGGAGATAGTTATACGGAGGAGGAAGAAAAGAGAACAGTAAATTTTTGCCTGGCTTCAGTCAAAAGCTTGTCTTGCTTATATATATATATTATAAAAACACACACACCACACATCACACACATACTACTAAACTATATATAAATATATACTATAAGCAAGACAAGCTTTTGACTGAAGCAGGCAAAAATTACTGTTCTCTTTGCCATCCTCCTCCGATAACTATCTCCTGAATGCTGATTAGTTTTCCTCTCCTCCTTTTTCTTCCCCCCAATCCCCGCTCCTTCCCAGCCTTCTCGCAGTGCAAAGCAACCCAAACATACACTGGTATTTAACCCTTTATCTTTAGCAAGCAGAAAAGACATGAAAACATCTTACTCAGTCAGAGGTGGGGGGGGTAGCTCAGGGAGAAGCTGTGCCAGCGAAGGGAGGCTAGGGGGAAAAAATATAGCGTACAGAAGAATTACTGTTATCTCCTCTGCAGAAGAGCAACAGGGATGATAAGGAAAGCTGGAAGAATTAAAAGGACCCCATCATCCTGGCTGTAAATTCACATACAGACCCAGTTCCTATTTGTCTATCGCCTGGGCCCATAATTTCCCCGAGCTTGATTTGATAGACTTATTGTGGGGACTGTATAGAAAAGTCATCAAGCCGGGGGAAGAGGATGAGGCTTATTGTTGGGAGTAACCGCCTGGTTACAAGCTGGGGCAAGATAATGTGTGGAGTAGGCAAGCGATAAAGTCCACCTCTTCTCATTAAGAGTATCTGCACCTTTGCAGGCAGCTGAGGGTGGGAAGAGGGATGGAGAAAGCCCAGGCATAAATTATGGACGCTTGGGCAACACACTAGCAGAACCCGGTTCCAGGAGACGATGGCATCAATATTTGGGAGATGGGGAAGAAAGCTTTTCCTGACGAACCACCATATGCTCTGGAGATGGAGGGATAAGAAATAGGATGGTTGAGGATGGAAGGAAATAACCATTAGCACTGAGGATGTTACCTAGTTGGGTTATGAAACATCTGCAAGAGAAAAACCATGCTCAGAGACCACCAAGGACCCTTTCAGCTACATTTTTTTCTCTTTCATTGGAAACAACTGCTGCTGGAATCTTCTTTGAAGGATGGACATTGGTCTTTGAAGTTTGCCCTCTTGTCATGCTTTCATTTTCTGCAGAATGTGGGGCCTGCTTTATCTATTTCTATCTATCTTCTTTCTATATATCTATATATCAAAGCAAAATACCACTCACTCATCATCACAAAATCTCCAGAACTGTAAAGCCTACAAACTTGAAATCTGGCACATATGTTCCTCTTGGCTTCTAGGTGCTCACTAAGAAAGGATTTTTCTAAATGACCATCAGAGAATTAGTATTTCATATATTATTATTAACATGCTCTGATGCTAAGGAGTTCTACTCCCCCTCCCCACCTGAAAAGAAATCTGTTCCAAATGCAAAACATAAGCAGAGGAGATTCAGTTTTAATTTCTCAGCACCAAGCAACTTTAGTACAGAACAGTTGAACTAAGCCATACCCAGGCTCCTTGCTGTCTCCTTGCTCACACAGCAAATACTGGTTCAGTTTCCAAACAGCCCTCAACTCTCTCACACACTGACAGGACACTAGCTGGATCAATACCAATGGATGCTTGTAGGCAGAGGCAGAATTTTTTTCTCCTTATTTTCCACCCCAAAAACTAAGCCTGACCACATAGTTTCATAGCAAAGCACAGGTTTCATGCTAGTTTATTATGCATTTATTTGTTCCATGTATAGGTTGCCCATCTCACTGTCCAAAAGCAACTTGTTTTCCTCTCCCTGTTTAGTGGAATCTCTCACTAATAGTAATTCACGAATAGTCCTCACTTAACAATCACAATCAGGAATGGCCTTGGCTAGATGGCCAAGGATGCAGATGCCCTCATTTTGTTGCACAATTATTTCTCTTATAGTGTGCAGCCTCTTTACTTCCATGAAATATCAGAGAAGACCTCAGGGGAAAAGTGCTATCAAAAATATTCCTTTATAATTTGTTTGCTTGTTGGTCTGTTCAGTGTGTCTAGAGAAAAGAAGGACTAGGGGTGACATAGTAACAGTATTCCAGTATTGGAAGGGAGGACCCAGCTATTTTCCAAAGCACCTGAGTGCAGGACAAGAAATAACAGATGGAAACTAATCAAGGAGAGAAGCAATCTGGAATTAAGGAGAAACTTCCTAACAGTGAGGACAGTTAACCTTTGGAACAGCTTGCCACCAGAAGTTAGGGGTGCTCCATCACTGTAGATGTTTAAGAGAGACAGGACAGCCACTGAAATGGTATAGGATCTCTTACTTAAGCAGAGGGCTGGACATCTGAACACCTTTCAGGTTGCTTCCAGCTCTATTCCGATTGATAATCCTTCTTTTCATTAAAAAAGCTGGGGAAATGGAAGAGAATGGAACATTGGGAATGGCTAGTCTAGAGAAGTGAAGGACTGGGGGTGATATGTCGCAGTATTTGAGGGACTGCCACAAAGAAGAGGGTGGCTCAGCTATCCTCTGAGTCTAAAGCACCTGAAGGCAGGGCAAGAAGCAACAGATGGAAACTAATCAAGGAGAGAAGGAAGAAATTTCCTGAGAGTGAGAACAATTAACCAGTGGAACGACTTGCCTGCAGAAATTGCGAATGCTCCAACAATGGAAATTTTTAAAGAAGAGCTTGGACAACCATTTGTCTGAAATGGTGTAGGGTTTCCTGCCAGAGCAGGGAGTTGGACTAGAAAACCTTTGAGATCCCTCCCAACTGTTATTCTGTTAAGGACTGGCAAATCTGTTTGCTAAGCAACATGGTCATTAAGGAAGACATCATTTGACCCATTTCCACTGTGGTTGTTAAGTCAATCACTCATAGTTGCTAAGACTGAAATCATGTGACCCTTACTGGCAGTTCACTCTGCTTGTCAGAAGCCGGCTGCGAAGCTTGCAAATGAAAATTATGTGGCTGTGGGATGCTGTGATGGTTGCAAGTGCGAGGACCAGTTGTAAAGTTAGTTTTTCTGTGCTGTTGTAACTTTGAATGGTCAATAAACAGGGCAGTTGCTCAGCGAGGACTCCCTGTATTGAACATGTAGAAAGGCACTGGGTAAGAAAATTGTGCTTCCATGCCAAAATTGGCCACAAATACTCCAGTGAAGATAGGAAAAAGGGCATTAGTGCAAAAGTGTCACGGAATTATGTACAGTGTAAAAATTGGAAGGGGTCTGGGAGGTCATCTAGTCCATGTGCATCTTGGTGCACAAATTTACCATCGATGGCAGTCAAGTGAGGGAAAATTCATCACCTCCCAAAGACAATAGGTTCGATTGTTTTCTTGATATCTATCCAAAATCACTACACAGGTAGTCTGTGACTTGCGACCACAATGGAGCCCAAAATTTCCATTGTTAAGCAAAACAGTTGGGAAGGGGAAGAGGAGAAAAAAAGATAAAGGCAGGAAGAGGAGGAGGAGGAGGGAGAGGGAGGAGGAGAGGAGGGGGAGAAAGAGAAAGAGGAGAAGAGGAAGAAAAGAGGAAGAGAAAGAGAAGGAGAAGGAGGAGAAAGAGGAGAAGGAGAAGAACCCACAAGAGATGCTTTCTAGAGGCATTATTCAGAAGTGGTCCCTGTGCAAGAGAGCCGGGAAATGTGCAATTGTGATTTCCTGGCTCCGATCACCGCTGTCGCCCTGCCAAGAAGAAGCCATGCTGCCTCTCAGTTGAAGGGCCAGCTAGAAATCCGCCCAGGGGAAAGGACGTTGGCTCATTCAAATTTCAAAAAAAGAAAAAAAAAAGATTGTACTGGAGATGCCATGTCAGATGTACACATTTCTATGGCACCCGGTTGTTCTGAAAGAGGAGATAGCCATTATAAGCAGCCCTGGGGGACAGGAGGGTGTGTTATCAGCACAACCACCTGGTTTAGGTTTTTCACGGTTTCCCAGAGAGAGACAGAGAGAGGCTTCAGCCCCCCAAGGACACCCCAGGGAGACTGTCTCGGCGGCCATTTTGAAGGTTGAGGATGGAAACTCTCACTGGGCCCGACTCACTCACTCAGGACAAAGGAGAAACCTCCTCAGTTCCATTTGCACGCCACCCCACCAGTTGCCCGAAGTTAAATGTTTCATGTGTTGTGTTTTGTAGGGCTAAGATGACTTTGACATGTTTTATATGTAGCTTGCCATCAGGAGGAGGAGGGGGGAGGGAGAATGGGAAGGTGGAGGAAAGGAGGAGGAGGAGGAGGAGGAAAGGAAGGGAAGGGAAAATAGGAGAGTGGAGGGAAGAAGGAAGAAGAGAGGGGAAGGAGGGAGAGGAAGGACGGGGAGGGGAAAGAGAAGGGTGAAGGAAAGGAGGAGGAAAGGAGAATGAGGAAGAGAGGAGGAGGAGTAAGTGGAGGAAAGAAAGGGGAAGAAGAAAGAGGGGGGCAGAGGAAAGGAGGAGGAAGACAGGAGGAAGAGGAGGAAAAGAGGAAAGTGGAGGAGAAAGAGGAAAAGGAAGAGGAGGAGGGAGAAAGGGAAGAGGAGAAGGGGAAGAAGAGGAGGAAAAGAAGATGCAGGGNGGGAGAAAGGGAAGAGGAGAAGGGGAAGAAGAGGAGGAAAAGAAGATGCAGGGAGAGAGGGAGGGAGGAGGACAAGAAGGGAAAGCAGAGAGGAAGAGGAAGAGGAGGAGGGGAAGAGGAAATAGGAAGGTGGAGCAAAGGAGAAGGAGGAAGAGAGGAGGAGGAGGAAGAGAAGAAGGTGGGGGAGAGGAGAGGAAGAGGAGGAGGGATGGAGAGGGAGAAGAAGAGAAAGGGGAGGATTTTTTTCTCTCGGTCCCAGCTTCCTGATTCCATCCTTGATTCGTCTGCAGAACAGATTACAAATTAACAGAGTTGGAAGGGAACCTCTTTTAAGAAACGGAATTTGCAGCAGCCACAGATGTTGCCACCGGCCAAAGTCCTCCACTGCAGAGCATTGGAAAACATCTGGGCCTGAGACGGGCGCAAACTGGCCAGGTGAAGAAATGAGGCCACTTCAATATTTCAAGGCCATATCATCCCATTGTTCCTTCATGCACTGAAATCAGTAACAATTGCAATCAAGAGCTGGCTGTCCAACCTCTTCCTTGCTGAGTTTGGGCCCTGACCCTTGGGTAATGCGAAAGGAAATAAGTTAATCATGCTCATATGTTTGAGATTAAGGGGCGAGGATCCCCCTGGTAACGTGTCAAAGGTTCAGCCCCAGGAAGAGAGTTTCGCTGCCGAAGCAAGAACAGAAGCTATGACAGTGGTTAATTTTAGGTGCCTGCTGTCAGCTCTTCACACAGAAATTGGAGGTGCCATTAAGGAATGACTTGATATTCATGATAGCCTCTCAGTGTTACATATCTGGCTGATGCTTCTTTATAGAGAGGCTGATTGTCGTTGAGAAGTGAGAAGGAGAAAGAGAAGAATCAGATCTACAGGAAGAAGATCAGTGGTGGGATTCAAAAAGTTTTTCTACCGGTTCTGTGGCTTGGTGGGCATGCAGGGGAAGGTTACTACAAAATCCCCATTCTGTCCCCACCATACTAACCTGTTTTCCAGCTCTGTTGTCCTATGCAGGGCAACCAAAGAAGACCCAGCCGATCAGCTGGGACTCAATGGGAGGCCGAGAAGAGATGGGGGACAGGGCCAGTCAGAGGTGGCATTTGCCGGTTCTCCAAACTACTCAAAATTTCCGCTACCGGTTCTCCAGAACCAGTCAGAACCGGCTGAATACCCATCTCTGGAGAAGATTCATGGCTGAATAAAGGTAGGCCTCGACTGACGACCACAATTGAGCCCAGAACCTATGTTGCTAAGTGAGAAATGTGCGAAAATTTGACTTTTGCTCCGTTGTATGACTTTTCTTGTTCCATTTGTTAAGTGAATCGCTGCAGACGTTAAATTAGTCACACGGTTTTTAAGGGAGTCTGGCTTCCCTGTTGACTTTGCTTGTCAAAAGGTCGCAAAAGACAATTGCATAGGACACTGCAACCTGTCATAAATATGAACCAGTTGTCAAGCAGCTGAATGTAAATCACGTGACCATGGGGATGCTGCAACAGTTATAACTGTGAAAAATGATCATACGTCACTTTTCCCAGTGCTGTTGTAACTTCGAACAGTCACGAAACAAATTGTTGTAAGTTGAGGACTACCTGTAACAGAATAACAGTGTTGAAAGGGATCTTAAAAACTTTCAGCGTTGGAGCATTCACAACTTCTGGAGGCAAGTTATTCCACTGATTAATTGTTCTCACTGTCAGAAAATTTTTCCTTTGTTCTAAGTTTCTTTTCTCCTTGATTAGTTTCCATCCGTTGCTTCTTTTCCTGCCTTCAGGTGCTTTGGAGAATAGTTTGACTCCCTCTTCTTTGGGGAAGCCCCTGAGATATTGGAACAATGCTATCAATATTTAAAGAATAATAAGCTTCCTTCATATGAGCCTTCTTGAAAACTATGTGAACACATCCATGTTATTTTCTCGACAATACTAATTGAGCGGTTTACCACTGTCTTCTTATGCCATGTTTCTTGACATTCTAAACTCGCTTTGCGTTTTTTAATGGTCTCCTATTTGGATACTAACCTAAACTGACCTGCTTAATTTTTAGAAGATCAGCTGAAGGTTGGCTAGGTGCTGCCACCTGCTGTTTTTCATATCACCGATATTCGGATTTGAAAATTAAAACTAAGACTAAGATTTGAATAGTTTTAATGCCTTGGGTTTCAATCCACAAAATTGTTGCAGGAATTGGGTATGTCTAGTTTAATGAAAAGCAAGACTAATATAGTCAAGGCTATGGTTTTCCCAGTTGCAATGTATGGCTGTGAAAGTTGGAGTCGATAGGAAAGGCTGAGCGCCAAAGAACGGAGGCCTTTGAACTCTGGTGCTGGAGAAGACTTCCTTGGTGAGTCCCTTGGACTGCAAGGCCATCAAACCGGTCAGTCCTAGAGGAGATCAACCCTGACTGCCCTTTAAAAGGCCATATCCTGAAGATGAAACTCAAAGACTTTGGCCACCTCAAGAGAAGGAAGGACCCATGGGAATGATGGAAGGCAAAAGTGGAAGAAGGGGATGGCAGAGAAGGAGGTGACTGGATTGAGAACTGAGGAGAAACTTCCTGGCAGTAAGGACAATTAATCAGTGAAATGACTTACCTCCAGAAGTTGTGGATGCTCCATCACTGGAGGTTTTAAGAAGAGATTGGACAGCCATTTGTCTGGAATGGTAAAGGGTCTTTCTGAGCGGTGGGGGAGGAGAGGTTGGTCTAAATTTTAGAAGACCTTCAAGATCTCTTACCACTCTGTTATTCTATTAAGAATATATCTCTAGTTATTACAGATAATTGCTTTAGTCTGGCAACCTCATCATGGGCTTCCCAGATCCAGACCCCCTGCCCAACAACACGCAAGATGTGCCCTACTTCATCGTGGG
>BHFT01016458.1:0-16568 GCA_004320025.1 Laticauda laticaudata
TGGTGCTGTCCTGGTCCTGGATGATCCTGCTGCCTTTGCTGCTATGCTGCTTGACTGCATTGATGATGATGATCCTGCGTGGTGATGGATGATGATGATTCCTGCTTGGTGCTGCTGCCTGCTGGTGGTTGTGGAGGAGGCAGCCCCTACACCTGGAGCCCCTCTGATAGGGCCCAATCTGGTCCTGGCAAAGGGAGGAAGGGCTTATGCGGGGACAGGAGAGGAGGCAATACTTCATTGAGGAGGACACGATGAGGATGAGGTGCTGGAGTGCTGAGAGAGAATGACTATTCGTGTGGCGAAGGACACGGCTGTACAGGGACACCAAGAAGAAGCAGGCTGCTTGGAGAGAGAGGGCCGCAGAGAGGATGGTTACACTTCGGAGGTTGCTCCTCGCTGGTGGAATAACAAATGCACACCTGGTATGGGAAGCTGCCACCTGACAAGAAATCTGGCCAGGCCACATAAAGCGATGGACAAGGAGAGCCTACGATGCATGGCCAGGTGCCAGCTTCCTGGAGTGAGATCCGGCCACCGAGGAGCACCAGGAGCCCCTCTGTTCTTACGCCTCCTCTCCTTCCGGCAGGCCTGCTGAGACCCAGTCCTCTTCGGCGAGAGTCAGGTCCCGGTCTCCAGCAGTTTCTGTGGAGCGTGCCTACGGTGGAGAACGCAGACAGCTTTGTCACCGTGTGGAGCGCTAGTGAGGACTCTGGTGCGGTGGGCAGAGAGACATCGAGTCCACCACCAGTCGTAGCCGCATTCCACCCCCCCAGCTCCGCCTCCAGCAGGAAAAGGCAGAGAGCCGACAGCAGGAGGGGCAGAGCCACCACGTCCTGCCTGGAGATCAGGGGGACACCATCCGACCCAGATAGATCTCCTCTCTCAGTGAGTCAGGCACTGAATTCCTCATCCTCCAACCGCAAGCCCTTCGCGTCACCTCATGTCAACCAAGTTCCCTCAAGGAACATGGAAGGAAACCCTAGTACCAATGGTGGTGAAGGAAGCCGCGATCGACAAAGCTGCTTCACAACCCTCCAGACCCGGAAGGAACCTGCTCCCACCCAGTCCAAGATTGCTGCTCCTCCACCCCAGGTGATGTCCCTCCCATACCAAGGCTTCCCACAGCCCCTCAAGCCTACCAGGGCTACAGCTACCAGGAGGTCTCAGCAGCACAGGCAGGCAGCCCTTCCCACTCCAGGGCACAGAGTTCATTGGGTGACACCTTTGCCAGCCGGTTCCACTGATGCACCCATGCCAACGCCACTCCAATGATGTCACCGACGGACAGTGATGCCCACCCACACCACCGATGCCACCCATTGCAGGTCCTCACCCAGCTGCCAGAACCAGACAACCCCAATACACTATTCCTTCCTCCACGCCCACAGCCCAGGCCCGGGCCTCAGGTACATCTTGTCAATCAGTACTGGGGCTGACAACCCATGCATGGAGGAAGGACGCTCTCAGCATTCACGGTCTGCAGCCAGCTTTCTGAGAGCTTTCTCAACCACACCATCACTGTTGTCCTCTCAGGGCCAGGCACCCCAGTGTGCCTTCAGACCAGCACTCCAGCACCAAGCCCACCTCACAGCCACCTGAACCCTTCACCCCTTGATGGGCCACACGCTGCCGGGTGACCAATAAGAGTTGCCCAGAACTTGGTAGCTGGCTACCGTTTAGACGTTTATTGGACACTCTGACTTGGTCATTTTTTGTTCTTACAGCTTAGTTGTTCAATAAAGTTGTATCTTTGTCACACACTTGCTTTCATTCTTCTTTTTTAATAAAGTGCTGGGTGGAAAACTTTTAGAAATAGTTAAGCCTTTGTCATTGCTTGTGGATTGCGTTAAGATAGCCAGTGGGATGCGACAGGGATACCTGTGGATGGTAATAGTTGTGGGAGATGGCAGGCGATACCATGCTGGGAAATGTGGTAATAGCTGTGGGATGGGCAGCGGATAACCTGTGGGATGGGGTAATTGCTGTGGGGATGGGCAAGGGATTTACCGTCTATGGATGGGTAATAGCTGTGGGATGGGCAGGATTACCTTTGGGATGGGTAGATAGCTGTGGGATGCGGCAAGGATAGCGAGTGGGATAGATTAAGCTCCAGGCAAAGCATAGTGGGACTTGTATGGTTCACCCTCCCTGGGTGCCACACCTATGGCCGTTTATTATCAATAATAATGTAATAATCATCCACTCACATGCTCAACACAAACACAACGTCTTATTAAACGCCCTGTTCAATTGCTAGGCCCACCGCAACGATACATGGCCCAATCTCATCAGTGTGTATGAAGGACAGGCTGAGGAAGCATCCATTTATGCATCTATCATCCTGTCTTGCCACTCCACTGCTCCAGCCTGGGAGTTGCCACCAGTGTCTCAGGAGGTTGCGCTGCTTTCTTCCCTTCAGCATGAGGCTCTATTGGGCGCCTTGCACATCCTGAGTGTCTATCAGGTTGCGCCTTGCCTCCATCCCAGGCCGTCCAATGTTTCCCCGATTGCCTTGTTGGAGGTCCGACGAGCTGTTCTGCAAGACGGGGTTACGGCGGCGCATGAGATTGTGCAGGAGTGCAGGCAAGCTTCCATGATTACTCCTCACGGTCTGCTGGGCGATTGCTGCATGGTGGGTGAGAATACCTGGAAACCTATTGGCCAGGATGCAAAGGGCATTTCTCACCACCCGCATACCCTGAGCAGCCTGTAGTGGAGAGATTCCTCTCTTCACAGGTGGAGCTGTCGTTGAAGGTGTAGGGCTTCGTGAGGTTAGGTTCTAGGATGAGAAGGGCGTCATCCGCCACGATGAAGTTAGGGCCACATCTTGCGTGTCATCAGGCAGGGGGTCTGGATCTGAGAAGCCTATGAGCATTGCCTTCCAGCCCACCCTTTGAGAGTCGACTGACGTTGTATACTGGGCATCTGAACATGAGCCCACTGCCTGAAGCATCGAGTACATGAACTTGTAGTCAGCGATCGACCAAGCAAAGAGGACGATGATGAAGAAGCCCTTGTAGTTGAAATAGAGTGGAGCCTGACTTGGTGGTGCTTTCGCGCCACGTGCTTCCCATCTATGGCTCCAGCGTGTGTGGGGGAAGTTCCACCTCTGGTACCACTGCCTCTGCAACTTTCTTCCATCCTTCATCAGTGGAGGGGCACTGGAGGAGCCCTGCAGGTATTCTTCGATGATGGCCTGCACCATTTCTGGCTGACCACAATGCTGATGGTGTTGTGTGGCACCCTCCCAGCCGTACTGCATGCTCCTGTAGGTGGTCCGCTGAGGCCAGGTGGCGCAGAGGTGAGTGCCACCTTGAGCCCAGTTCCAGGCTGGGCCGGAAGTTGGTGTTTGCTCTGGTCAACCTGGGTTTCAGGCACTGCACAACTTCGTCAAACATGGCTGGAGGCATCCTCATGAACTTCTGGAATGCCCGAGTGTCTTCGTTCCTGAGCTCCACGCATCAGCGTTGTGTACAGCCCGTACTCTGCTCTTCTCCCGATCCAATCTTCGGACTCAGACGCTTTCTTGGTCACCTCTTTTCTTCCCGTAGAACAGTTGAAGAGCCTGTAGATGGCTTTGCACTGTGCGAGAAGGATGGTGGCTCCAAAAGGACTGTGTTACGATCCACGCGTTGACATGACTGGATGCTGTGGAAGAGCAAGAGTCAGATGAAGGCTGCAGAGGTCTGCACAGCTGGGCTGCTGGGTCTGAAAGTGAGATGCAGACGAGTTGCTCCCCCTTTTTATAGGCAGTATAGGTTGTCCCTTTGCATCCGTCTAGGCATCCTCTAGGCATCCTGTACGACATCCCTTAATATCCGAGATAGGTCCCCTCTGCAAACGTTTTTCCATTTAAAGCTGTTGTTTCTTTTTTCGCTTGGCATCCGGTCTGCATCCGTTCTGCGTCCGTTCCGCTTCCTCCCTGGTCTGACGGATGCGAGTTGCGGCGGATGGCGTGTGCGGATGGCCTAGCAGATATAGCAGATGCGTAACGCGGAATGCTGTAACGGATGCGTAAGTAGCGGATGCAGAACGGACGAATTGGATACATTTTCCCGCAAAAATTATGGGCAGCTCAAAACTTTCTGAGCGGATGATGAAATTTCAATAGACGGATGCTGACGGATAGAGAGGAAGCAAAACGGAGGCAGTGAGGTACATCGCGTTAACCAACGGATGGAAGCTTTTTTTGTCGCCGATTTTTTATGGCAAGCTTTTTTGTCCATTTTACATCCTCTTTGCATCCATTGGTGCAGTGTGACAGGGGCTTTAGATGAACTTCAAAAGTTAAAACATTACTTATTTTTGACAGTTTGCTAGTTTAGGATGAGAATTTAAAAACAAATCTTCTCTATCACTGCTAAACTTGAAATTCAGTGCTGTTAATTCATTAATATATACAATTATGTTGTTTTCTGGACTGATGGTTGCTGTAGCAACTTCTTATCTTGGTTCAGGCAATTCAAAACTCACTTATAAAATCAGCACAAAATGATTTAAGCAATTCTTAAGGTTTTCTCTTTAAAGCAATTGCAATAATCATTTTACTGCAAGAAGCAAATGCATTCAGGCTAATTTACAGCCATGTGAATCTACCTAAGATTTATTTCAAGACAAACAATCATTCCTTGCTGAGATTTCTGTCTGTCCCCAATGTTTTATTTTTCAAAATATTTTTTCCAGAAGTATTAGAGAAAAATGTAGGTATTTCTAGGAATCTGAAAGCAAATGCTGATAATCACCTAAAAATTGACCATCAAAATATGATATATTTCTATATTAACTAAAATACAGACCTGATTGAAGAAAAAAATGGTAATATTTTAAAAAATTCTTCTTGGATTAAAAGCTATATTGAAGCTTATTTATATACTGTTTATAGGATAATAGAATCCATAGAATTTAAATTAGCATCAAGTAAATCCTACAGATTTAAGTGTGTCTACTCTTCTTTTATTAATGAGTTAATTTATTAATGAGTTTAATTCAGATAGTTAAATAATGTAGTTGAAGGGAGATAAGCAGTACAAAACAGGAAGTTGTTGGTCACATCCAAGACTCTCTGCCCCAAGCATCTTTTGGACTTTCGAAGTAATTTTATGGAAAGCAATGCAGGTATGATTTTTTTACCTAAAGAAAGATATTGTGCACAAAGTCCAAGAATCTCTACTTCCTGTGCATCTTCAGTAGCACAAGCTCCATCCCAACACAAAAGACAAAGTGTGCAATTGCCTTATGGGACTAATGTGAATAGACTACGGATCAGTAGTTTAGCTGGTGTGTACAAGCTGAAGATACCACATTCAATCCCTGAATAAAAAATTGCCTGAAAACCTACCTGATGAACCTATCAGAAGAAATCAAACTAGTAGATGGGGTAGGTAGGATTACAACTAGTTATAAAACTTGAGTTCCTAAGACTAATTTAGATTAATCTGCAAGCCAAAATGAAGCTCAATTTTGGCCCGCAACGGGCTATGGGAGGTCCACAGAGCGCCGAACAGAATGTTGGAGGGCCAGATCTGTCCCTCAGAAGCTGCATTTCCACCTGCAATGGGCTGGGCAAGGCTTCTNCTCCATTTCCACCTGCAATGGGCTGGGCAAGGCTTCTGGACACCTGAATGGGGCTTCTGATGGGTGGATCTGTCCCTCAGAAGCTCCATTTCAGCCAGCAACATGCAGGACAAATGTTGTAGAACCTGTGCAGTTGTTCATAAAGGCAAACAACTGCCATGGTGCTACAAGATTCATAGTTTTAGGCCTTGTTTGCAATTGCTAGAGGGCATTTATCATGTAAATTTGAAGGTTCGCTATGAGAAGGCTCATAACCCGGGGATTACTTGTAGTTCCACCCCTAAATAAATATAACATAGCTTATCTTGTTACGTGAGAGTTCCCGAGGAGTTCCATTAGCTGCTTTTCTTTCACCATTTTCAATCTATCCATTGACGTCACTCAGAAATAGATCGAAGATTCATTAGAAAGCAGGTTATAATAAATCCTGTGGTATGCAGATAAAGATATGCTGCTGTAAATACACTTTGTCATTGTTACCGATATAAAAACTTAATATTTTCATTCAATGGTAGATCATCCAGTTGCTACATTACCCTTCCCTCTGTTTCCTCTTCACATTTTAAAACCAGAGGCAAGAATAAGGCTGCTCCTGGGGGAAAAGAAGAAGTCATGAGGAAAAAAACACTAGCTGAGGGTCACTCGTTTCAGCCTCTGATGAGGTAGATGAAGAGATCTTTAATTTAGGATTCCTCCTTTGCAGGAATATTGGCATCTTAATTTTTAATTGATTTTAAAGAACTGCATTAATAGATATCTACATATGCATCTCATAATTTTTGGTTTGTACCCATGTTCCCCCAATCTTAAGATTACTCTTACTCTAGAGGTTGCTATTTAATATATACATACATATAATAGTCATTGTTTTTCAATCAATCAGAATGGAGCTGGAAAGAACCTTCAAGGTCTTCTAATCCAACCCCTTGCTCAAGAAGGAGATTCTATATCATTTCAGACAGGTGGCTGTCCAGTCTTTTCTTAAAAATATCCAGCACTGAAACTTCTACAACTTCTGAAGGCAAGCTGTTCCATTACTTAATTTTCCTCACTGTTAGGAAGTTTCTCCTTAATTCCAGGTTGCTTCTCTCCTTGATTAGTTTCCATCCATTGTTTCTTGTTTTGCTTTCTGGTGCTTTGGAAAATAAGTTGAACACCACCCCCCCTCCACTTTGTGGCACTCTCAAATACTGGAATACTGCTTTCATGTCCCCCCTAGACCTTCTTTTCCCTGGAAAAATTATTTTTGTTTTCACATAGTCATGTTCTCTTTTTCTTTTAATGATGGAACAGAAGCACATTCTTTTTCTAATAAGAAAGACCTTACAGGTATCCTTGACTTACAATAGTTCAATTAATGATTGTTACAACAGCACAGAAAAAAGAGACTTAAGAGCATATTTCACTGTTATGACCACTGCAGGATCCCTGTAGTTCACATGATCACAATTCGGACACTTGGCAACAGACAGTCCCACAGTCATGTGTCATGCCCCTGGTGGAAAGTGACTCTAAGGGAGAGGAGGAACAGCTAACAGGGAGTGGAAGGGTGGTTCCAGAGGTTGTGGAGAAGGCTGGGGAAGGGCAGAGGCCAGATGAGTAGGCAGAGGGAGGACCCAGGCCCATCCCCTATCCATCCTAGGGCATGCAGGGAGGAGAGGATAAGGGAAAGACATGGTCTACTCAGGAGGAGAGAGCCTTGATCCTCTTCATGGGATGCAGGTGTGAGAACTGCATAAGAGTTTGGACCTGCGTGCTAGCAAACACTAGAAACAAAGAGTGTTTTATTCCTGGATGAGGTTTATCTTGGTTGGCATTCTTCCAATGGACTATACCTGGTTATCTTCTTGAAGTTTGCCATTAATTATCCTGGTCTGTCATGGAACTTTCTTCAGTGCGGTTTGTTTTTGGTTTTTTGTTGCTTTGTTATCTGCTCTTTGAATTTGGACCGTATTTCTTTTGTTTGGAATGTTATTTTGGAAAGAGTTTAATCTCCAACTGTGAACAATTGAACAGTGAAGCCAAGTTGAAGGCATTAAAGAACATTTATTTATGTTTTGGTTTTTGTTACATTTGTGGTACACTCTGGGTCATCACAGTCATATGATTCCCTTTTCAAATCTTCTGATAAGAAAAGTCAATAACCATGTTATGAACCTAAGAACTGTAGTGATTCACTTAACAACTGTGGCAAAAAAGGTCATAAAATGGGGCAAAACTCATTTAATAAATGTCTTACTGAGCAACAGAAATGTTGGGCTCAGTTGCGGTCAAAAGACTGTTAAATAAGCATTTTAACTAAGTTATTTTCATTGTATATCTTCTAAAAATATATGTAGCTGAGTTGCTTCACGATTTTCTTTACTAAAATTCTGTAATAATCAAAGTGAGCAATATCAAATAACAGATAAGCCTTTCATATGCTATTGGTTCCAATAAGATTGATTAACTTTCTACTGACATTAATTTTAAAAATACTGCTTTTAGAATATTGTTTTTTCTTATCAAAGAATGGCCATCTAGAACGAACATAAATCAGTCTATGGTTTGACATTGACCAAGATGTGCTTGACACGGACTTGTTCCAACATCTTAGATTCATTTTGATATACATTAGCTACTTTGAATCCTGTAGCAATGTATTTTTATATAGTGCATGGAAAATTTTGTTATGACATAGTGTTTGACACTGAACTGATTTAACAGTACCAGGTGTTAGTGGTCACATTGTTGAAAACTAGATTTTGAAGCATTGTATGTCACTGATTAACAACTATGAGCACAATAGCCATGTAGTGTTTTATCAAGAAAGATTTCAGCCTCAGATGATGAAAGTAGTTATCACAACCATTTGATACCTGGATCTACCAAAAGTATGACAATAACATTAAGAATAAAACAGAGAAATAGGTATTTTTTCTTTTTGTTCTGCCTTGTAACAGAGCTAGATTTATAGCTGTGCAGATGCAGATAGATAACTCAACAAAGCCTCCATAACAAAGTTCATTTATTGGTACATCAGGTATCTTCATAACTCACATTTGTGATGAAGTTCTTCTTTAATGACAATCCTTCAATATATCTGCCTTGTAATGAAAGATGGTTTATCTCCTAACCATCTCGTAGCTATAGAAGGAAGAATGCCATTGTGGTAGAGGTTCAGACAAAGAATGAGGAAAATTCCCTACCTCCAAAGTGATTTTGGAGAAGAGAAGGCGCATGGTGGCATTATTTAGCCAGCAAGAGTAGGATATCAGCCTCAGATTAGGAGAGGAAAACTGTGAGCCAAGGTGCTGTATGATGAGGCATGGTACTATAGACCTTAGGTTGTTGGAGTTCTCTGTGGGATTTGGTACATGCCATGCACCTTCAATAATACGGGTGGTAGTGGGAATCAGGTACTTCCATCTAATGACTCTATGAAAGTCAGTACACTCTCCCCTCCTGCTGCTCCTTGGTTGCCGTGGCACATTTGATTCGTGAAGGGAAGTTTGGCCTGTTGCGCCTCAAGAGATCAAAGAATCGAGCGGTCTGCCAGGTAACTAGGTGCTTTTAGTGTTATCCTTAATGTTACATTTTCACGGCGTTTTGGGTGTCCTTCAGGGTAACTTTGGCTAAACAGATGGGAAGACAATGAAAGAGGCGCATGGGAGTCGCACGCACAAGTGTTTGTGCAGTTTAACTCATGTGTGGTTGTGGTTGCGCGTTTGGTTCATCTGTCGAGGAGCCTGCCTGCTTCTGTGTTACAAATTGCAGTTCCTTTGTCAACAGGAGGGTTACCAGGTATCTGCCGTGGTGGCTGGCGTCTGGATGCAGCACGGTCGGTCGTATTGGTCCACTTTTCGCAGATGTTGACCATTGACACTTTTGATTGTGCATATCAGGTGAATGTTTGGATATTCACAACACTTGTAGGCAGTATATGGTACTCTCTTAGCAATTATTTTCATTGGGACAGTGATTTCGCTTGCAAAACCCCAAGTTGGGCAGCCTTTTTGTTCTAAGTTGAGTGACGAATGTTGTGCATAGACAAAACTGGTTTTCTCTTGTAGTGGGAGATTACTTGGAGTGAATGGGATGAAGTCCCCAACTTGTGTAGAAGGAGAGTCAATCTCAAAGTGTCATGGGCAACATCGAAGGGTCTTTCTCTGGTAGTATGTATCAGCGCTGAAGGCATTATGGTTGTGTTGTATCTTCTAGTATTACGGAGGACTACAGCTCTGAGTCCATGGGCTCGGTATGTGTTGCCACACTGTACGGCTTGGTGGGAGATGAAATTCTTCAAGAGCTGTGAAGGGTACAAAGCGGCAACCTTGCATGAAGGTGTCATGACTGAACCACTTTTTCATTGGTACTGTAGGAGTTCCCAAACAAATTTTGTTCTGTGTGTCGACATGATTGAGACAGTGAGGTGTCAGGTAAGTTGGGATCCCGCTTGTGCCATTCTCAGCTGACAAGTATATTAAGCGAGGTCTATGTATTCGGTGAGCTTGTCAAATAAGAAATTTTAGGGAAAATTGTTGAGGCTATGCTAGGAATGTGCTTCTACGTCCTCGGGAGCGCTATACAAGTTCATCAAGCTTTTCCATGATAATATACGGGCCAAGCGGCTGGGACATCTGAGTGGATTGCAACATTGCCCTTGGTAATGTCGCAAGACTGCAGCCCTAGACCAAAGTGTCTGATTATCTCATCGAAGGGTTCAGGCATGCCGCCTGAATAGGGTGCAGGAAAAGTTTCTTCCAAATAGATATTTCACTCTGGATTGTCAAGAATCATTGCGAACTCTGTTGGCATACAATATTTCTTCACACTCTGTAACAGTCCACAAGTTTTCCAGTAATCTCAGCATTTGCTGAAGTTGTGGGGGAGTTATTGACTGAGGGTTCTCTCCCTGGATCCTCATAGGGTGGGTTAGGTTGTAAGATCAGGCCTGGGCTTTGGCTATTGTCTGCCTGGGTGTTTGCCTTGGGCTTTGGCTATTTTCTGTTTGATGAGATGCTACTCGCACACTTCTGCCGTGTCACCTCTCTTTGGCACGTAGTCTGCGTCTGCTACTGGCCACAATCTATTTAGCTTCTTTCTGCAGCCCATTCGTGTAACTTGCTGTGCTTTGGAGGGCTGAAATGCGTCACCTGATGATAGGAAGGGGATGTTCTGGAAAGGATGGTGGGAGCCAGCGCAGAAGAATTGGGCAATGAGCCACTAGAACCTGCCCGTGCGAATCACCCTAATACATTGGGATGGAGGGGAGGAGGCTTTCTCGAGTGGTGGGAGAGCTGCTTGTGCTCGAGGAGTTATGCATTGGATGTGAAATTCTTCCTTTGGTGTTTGCTCTTCTGTAACAAACAAGGAGGCAGCGCCTGGAGGAATTCTTGCCTTCCCAAATGCTGTCTTCACCATTTCCTTGTTTTGCCCTCAAAGCACTGAATGTTTTTGGAGATCTGGGTTTCAGGTTGTGACTGTTATGTACTTGACCCTTACTTTCACTGTCTCTCCATCCATATTGAAGCTGCTCCTCTAACTCTTTCTGCATCAGGAAAAGGTTTGAGGGGCAACTTACTTTTGGGGGTATCACAAGAATATGAAGCGTCCGTCATCGCATCTGCATGACAGCCGAACTGTTTTCCAATGCCTCTCTGATGCTTCACTGTGGGTGACAGGTACTTCTGATCTGTCTGAGTTCGTAGGCTCTGAGGTAATCGGCAGTTTTCTCTGGAGGGTTGGACCATCTAAAGGCATTGGTTCGGCAATCAGGCTCCATTTACATCAAGGGTGGGTGAAGGATTCAGGTCTCTCTGGTACATACAAGACAAATCTAGTCATGGCTGAGGAAGTTTGCCATGGTCAAATTGGGAAAGAAAAATTTGGATAAATTTTAGTTGATCTTTTTGTGCAATTCCTTTTTGTAATAATGCTAGCAAGCAGGTGGCAGAGAAGGTAGAATTCTGCTGAATTTAACACTTGAGCAGTAGGGGCACTGCAGAGTCTGGGCGATGCTAGCACAGACACAATATGGCTGCTTCTAGGTGTGGTGTGAGCGTGCCAACAGAAGGGGGCACTAGAGGTTGTCGTGAAGTCCTGAGAACTAGAGGGCTGAACGCAGAAATATGCACAGCATAGCCGAAGACTTGAGGACAGAATGCAAAAATATGCCTATAAGGGTCGCTTGCTTCACAAGGTGGCAGCAGAGGGTCTGAAAGACGCTGTTGCTATGCCCATATTAGGTTGCAGTTACTCTTAGGACTTTTGAATTAGATTAAATGATGCACAATAGTTTCATAATCACTCTGATCAATATTTGACAAACTGTGAAAAAGAATCACATGAGGAGAAAAAAAAACTTTTTTGTTGACCACCAGGTAGGTTGTAGGTAATCTTGGAATATTGGAATTAATTTGATTAAATGTCCACAATAATTTCAAAAGGAGTTATCAATGTAAACACGTATTGGAAACTCAGGGAGACTTTCCTTTGAGTACCAGATTCAGAAATCTTACAGAGTCCTGTTACAATTCCTCTCTGTAATCCAGACAGACTCCTGATCATCTGTGGGTGGATAGAGAAAGAAGGAGAGGGATTCCTCCTAGCAGCCAAACGGGCTTTGAAAGTTGAGCAGAGAAGAGGTGGGTAGGTTGGAAAGAACTTTGTTTGTAGCACGTGGGGAACCATGCAAACAGCATGTAGAGAGTTTAGGACAAAGGGGTCTGATGAGGTATTTTAATAACTGACTTCCTGTTGAAGCTTCTGGCGAGCTAGATGCAGTCTTTGTGTCAGAAGAAAAAAAGGAAGAAAAAGATAGCAGATCGTCCTCAGTTGCTAAAGTTGTAGCAGGGCAGATGGGTAAAATCTGGCTCCTCCTTTTGTTTTATAAATTGACTCTTCCAGTTAGGAGGTGTAATTTGAGACACAGCAAATCTTTCACTGATGAGAAAGGAGGGGAAGTTGCCCTTTCCTGGCTTGATGTGGAGACAAAGGAATCCTGCTTCAGTAACAAACTTGATAGCATTTGAAAGCCAGAGTGTAAGATATTTGGAAAGTCTCTAGCATAAATGGAGAAGGGGTAGGTGGGTGGGTTATTGGTTCTCTTTGTTTGTAACATGTAGGGGAGTTCCAGCCCCTCCCACCTTCCAAACAGCGTGCAGAAAGTTCCATTGTTCCCAAAGAGAGAGAGAGAAAGGATGAGAGGTGCAGGTTCAGATCAACATTACACATTCACTCCTGGCTTCAATATCACTTTGCTTGATAATAAATCCAAAATTAATAAAATTTTGCCTTTATGATGAGTTAGAATTCATCTTTCACTGTTCTGCCTTGTACAGAGCTAGATTTATAGCTGTGCAGATGCAGATAGATAATTCAACAAAGCTTCTATAACAAAGTTCATTTATTGGTACATCAGGTATCTTCATAACTCACATTTATGATGAAGTTCTTCTTTAATGACCAATCCTTTGCATATCTGCCTTGTATGTGATAGATGGTTATCTCCTAACCCATCTCGTAGCTGTAGAAGGAAGATGCCATGTGGTAGAGAGTTCAGACAAAGAATGAGGAAAATTCCCATAACCCACCAAAGGTCAATTCAGTGACCAATCAGGATATATATAGCCATGTGAGAAGAACTACATTTCCCAGGATACCTTTAACTACATTTACCATGATGCATTCCCTTAAGGGGACAGCTCACAATTCCTAAGTAACTATCCAACTCCTATAGACTGGCTGAGGCAGCACACTTTTGGTCTCAAAACATCAACGTCATTGATTAACAATTGTGAGCATGATTGCCAATTTATCAGTTTGTGAAGAAAAATGTAAATCCCAACCTCAAATGATGAAAATATTTATCATAATCATTCAATACACAGATCTACCAAAAGTATGACAGTAGCATTAAGAGCAAAATTGGCAAATAAACTTCTTTCTGTTTGGTCTCAGGCCATCAGGTGTAGTTCTAAATTAATTCTGAACACAAAAAATATATTTTCAATATTCTGTATCAAATCTGTGAGTGGAAAATTGGATAATGGATCTCCCCTCTGGCAATAACTGGAGTGTTGATATATTAAAAAGCTCCAGGTCTTCCACTGGAATTTAATTGAAGTGTGGAAGACCATGAAGCCGCATTTTGCTGGAAAATATTACATCCAACCTTTGGCTATGTCATGATGACATAAATAGCAGTGTTCCAATATTTGAGGGGCTGCTACAGAGAGAAGAGGGGTTCAAGCTATCTTCCAAACACCTGAAGACCAGACAAGGAATAATGGATGGAAACTGAACAAGGAGAGAGATTCAACCTGGAAATAAGGAGAAATTTTCTGACAGTGAGAGCAATCAACCAATGGAACTGCTTGCCTTCAGAAGTTGTTGGAGCTTCACCACTGAGAGCTTTCAAGAAGAGACTGGACTGCCGTCCATCAGAAATAGTGTAGGGCAGGTGTGTCAGATGCTGGCTGCCCCACCCCCATTTTAGCAAAGGGGGGAAAAGTTGAAATACCTCATGTGGTGACAACATAACACCTTGAGTTTGATACCCCTGATGTAGGGTCTCCTGCTTGGATGGGGAGTTGGATCAGATGAGCTATAAGATTCCTCCCAACTGTTAATCTGTTAAATGAAATTCAATCATGACAATTTACCTGAAACTCCATTTTTCCCAAAGCAAATCGTTTTGCATCAATCTGAATTGATAGATAAATATTGGAGAATTTTATTGAAAAGAACAAATTACTTCATTTGTCACCAATGGCTTACCTTTTTCACAAAACGTCATAACTGGAACCAATTCCCCAATAAAGCTTCCCTTTAACTTATGTAATTAGCAAAATTAAGTAATTTTACATCATTGAGGAAACCACAATTACAGTTCAGTCTGTGCAGGGGTGGGATTCTATTAGTTTGCACCTATTCTCTGGAACCGGTTGTAAACATTCTAAGCAGTTTGGAGAACCGGTTCTTAGAAGAAATTATTGGCCTAATCCTGTAAGGAAGACAGGAAGGATACATTCTGGTGTTGCTTACAGAAACTGCCTCTCCGTTAACCCTTATTATGTTCTTGGCAAGACTAGACTTCCTGTCTGAGAAACTTCTCTGGAACTTTTTTTTCCCTCCTTTGCTGGTACTCTGCTTGTGTGGAGTGACCATTCAAAGTTACAATGGCACTGAAAAAAGTGACTTATGACCATTTTTCACACTTAGGACTGTTGCAGCATCCCCACAGTCATGAGAGGCCAAGTGAGGAGATGCATGCCTCAATGTGAGTGATATTGAGTTGGCCACACCCAGCCAATAACATGACCACCCAGCCATGTCCACCCAGTCACATGACCACCAAGCCATGCCCACCACCTAAGCCACGCCCACAGAACCAAAAATTTGAATCCCACCCCTGTTAAAAATTTGAATCCCAGCCCTGAGTCTGTGGTACTGTAATTCAAAGAAACATGGAAGGAAACTGGGTAAGAAACAACAAGGAAAGCATTATCTGGCACATGCAGCTCCAAAATTAACCATACATAGAATAAATATGCACACTTAGCAATATGCAATATTAGCTATGGGAAATTAAAGACAAGAATAAACATTTATTTCTATGGTTTGGAAATAGACACCATCTAAACTATTATATGCAGATGGAAATATGTGCCACTGACAAGAGTAGATGCTTTCCTTTCAATGGAGATTAATTATGGCAAATAAAAGAATTAAGTCTCCCTGTTTATACTTGCAGCTCAAGAGTTTCCTGCAATTTTTATTTAATTGTTGAAAAATCTGCATATTAATTACTTTTAGGATGCTATTATCATCTCTAGTTTGACTTCTGCAAAGTTTCCGTAGGAGATTTAGTGTCTTTGTAAATGAATGACCATTCATTCATGTTCAACTAAAAAAATATACTAAAATTCAATATACTGTAGATTCAGTGCCTAGGGTGAAGAAATGCAGCAGAAGGTGCAATCCTGCTTTAATATTTAAGGAACCATCTCCCCTGGTCCCCAGAGTTGTACACATTTTACAAAAAAAGCACTGCTCAATATGGTTCTGTCCTAGTAAAAATCCTCTGATTTGGTCAATAACAGAACTCTTTCTCCTATCTTTAGGTATAAAGCCATAGTGAGACCAATGGACATCCAAGCTTCACATGCCCTGCTGAAGATTTGTTTGAAAGCTGCTACAATCTGGATTTTCTCCATGCTGCTTGCCATTCCAGAGGCTGTGTTTTCAGACTTGCGTCATTTCTATGACAAGGGCACTAATAAAACATTTATTAGTTGCACACCTTATCCACTTACCAATGAACTGCATCCAAAAATTCAGTCCATGGCTTCCTTTCTCATCTTTTACATAATTCCCCTGTCTGTTATTTCAGTGTATTATTATTTCATCGCAAAAAATCTGATTCGGAGTGCTTATAATCTACCAGTGGAAGGAACTATTCAGGTTAGAAAGCAGGTATGTTTTTATTTTATTTATTTATTTATTTATTTGATTTGTCAATCGCTTACAAGGCAATAGATATAAGTATAAACATGAGTAAGAATACAGGAAATAGGTAAGAATAAATGGGGACAATAGGACAGAGACGATAGGCACGATAGTGCACTTATGCATCTCAAGCCTGGTGATACAGGGTATTCTGTTGCAAGCAGAAGAGTGTAATACTCTTCTGGTGAAATACTTCTGGACTCGCTCTACTGTATTAATGTCTGATATGCAGTGCAAATTCCAGACTGATGAGCTATATTCGAGTATTGGTCTGGCAAAAGTTTTGTATGCTCCAGTTAGCAATTCAATATTTCTGGAGGAGAAATCTTCTAATCTTCATAAGATTAGATCTACAACTCTTAATGCCTTTTTGGCAATACTGTTCCAGTGAACTCTGGCACTTAGGTCATTTGATATGAGAACTCTAAGGTCCTTGACAGAGTGAGGATCATCAATGAGGTCATATCCACCTAGTTTGTATTTGGTGTACTGATTTTTTTTAC
>BHFT01016459.1:0-26730 GCA_004320025.1 Laticauda laticaudata
GGTGAGATTCGAACTGCCAAATTGCAGGCAGCTGGCAGTCAGCAGAAGTAGCCTGCAGTACTGCACTCTCACCACTGCACCACCATGGTTCATATAGTTATTCTCTACAACAGGTGACAAGGACCTGGCACAAATTCCACAATCCAGGACTGTCTCCCAAATGTTTCTTCTTGGAAGAGCAGTTGCTGGGAAGGAAGATGCTAAATGCTCAAAACCTGTAACCTTTCTCCAGGTCTATTTGCAGCATGAAGACACTGCAACTCAGCTGCACTCCCGCTTGGAGGCTAACTACGGGAAACACTGGGATGAAGCCAACAATATGAGGAAGCTGATCATCAGCCAGATGTTCAGAAATCATTTGCAGGCCACTCTAAGGAGCTACTTCATGGAGGTAGGCTTAGCACAGGGATTGGCAACCTTAAACACAAAGAGTCACAAAGGTCCTAATCAGAAGTCCCCTGTTCAACTCTGGAGTCAACCGGAAATCCAGTTCCCCCACTATAGAGCCTCCTCCAAGTGTGGCATCCTTTTTCCTCTGCCAGCTGGAAGTCCATTTCCACTACCATTAGAGCAGGGGTGGGATATGACAGGGTTAACTACCAGTTCGGGATTTACGAGCTTCCCTGCACCCTGTGAGCCACATGCCTGTAAATCATCATCAGCAGGCTGTGAAACAGCCCTGTTTTCCTGCTTTTTTAACTGCAGCTGTGCCTTGTTGAGCAGCTGAAGTTGAAAAATCAGGAAATAAAGTTCAGGTAAGATCTTTACCTGATCTTACAGGTACCTGATCTTGGGCAGGCAGGTGGGCAAAAACATCAGCAGACATAAAACCGGTTCTATGTTTGCTGCTCTTCAGAGCTACCAGTTCTACAGAGTTGGACAGAACCGGTAGAAACTCACCCCTGAATGAGAGTCTCCATCTAGCATGGCCTCCTTTTTCCTCTACCTGTTCGAACCAAAAGCCCTATCAACTGGGGAGCTGACCGATGACAGGGAGCCACAGCAGAGGGATGAAAGAGCCACCTGCGGTTCCAGAGCCGCAAGTTGCTGACCCTTGACTTAGCAGAACTAAATGTGTCACATTTTTGAATGGGTTTGTCTGGTGTTGGAAGGCGAGTAGGCGAGTTAGACAGTCAAATCTCCATTTGACTGTCAGCCACCAACCTACTTTGCAAAGTCATGGTGATGATAAAGTGAGAAGAGACCCCCATAGCGAAAGCTTTGGGGCAGCTGCTGTATCAATCCAGCCTTCTTCACAAAAGTCCTACCAAACACCATTTGTTTTGAGCTTCCTGCAGTGAAGATTGCAGCATCCTGGGTCATGTGTTCCAGAGGTGGTATTCAGCAGGTTCTGATCAGTTCTGGAGAACAGGTAGTGGAAATATTGAGTCGTTCGGAGAACTGGCAAATCCCACCTCTGACTGGCCCCGCCCCCATCTATTCTCTGCCTCCCATTGAGTCCCACCTGATCGGCTGGGTCTTCTTTGGTTGCCCTGCACAGGAGAACAAAGCTGGAAAGCAGGTTAGTGGGGTGGGGAAGGAATGGCATTTTGCAATAACCTGTCCCCAGGAGTGGGGAGGGAATAGGGATTTTGCAGTATTATTCCCCTGCCACACCCACCAAGCCATGCCCACAGAACTGGTAATAAAAAAAAATTGAATCCCACCACTGATGTGTTTGCCATTTGAGACCTTCCCAACTGGCCTCCAGGAAGCAAATTCCCTTCAAAGCAGGTCTTCAAGTTGTCTTTTTTTAAAAAATCCTCCAAATCATCCCTACTGCAGTTGTCAAGAAGATAGTATTGTTTTGTTATTTGTTGATTAAGAATTGCTGGCATTAATGCTATAAGTTTATTGCAACACTTGCTGCTATCCCAATTGCTTGGGATATCCCAATTGCTACCCTTGTTCATGCTCAAAGTCCATGGGGAAAGCTGAATTCACTTAACAGCCATGTTGTCAGGATTCCGGCAGTTACCCCTATTTAAATAATGAATCTCGAACCAAACTTCCAGAACTTCAAAAGGCTTTATTGGGAGTTAAACTGTCCAGCACTGCCTGGGTGTCGCCGACTCTGAGACACATAATTCACTGTCACCCTTGATCTGGTTTCTCCCAGACACATCCATAGCCAGGAGTCATCTAAGTACGAGAGGTCAATCTTAAAACGTGTCGTCTTTGAAACCAGTGGATCTTACTATCTTTGAAAACATTAATGGAATGCAGTTTCAGTTTTGCAAGCTGCTACACTGCTCCCCCCTCCCTTTCTGTTGGCAACTCTAAAAACACCATAGAAATATTTTATGAGTTGACACATATGATTCATTTAATAGCTGAAGGGCTTTGCTACATAACTGTGGCAAAGATGGTTGTAAACTCAGGCATGACTCACCTTGCTTAGCAATGGAAACTCTGGCTCTGATTTTGGTCGTAAATCAAGGGCTACCTGTACCCACTGATCCTTTGCATCCAAAGACTTTCTTTTCCTATAACTTGGGCACAACTGATTTTTCTTTCTAGTTCATGATCCAAGTGCCTGAAAAGAACCTGGATTACAGGACTCAGCTGCAGCATTTCAGTTCTTTCCACCCTTCTCTAGAAAGCAGCACCAGTTTCAAGGTGCATTATAACAACCACATCCTTTTTATAGCTGACCTGCAGTGGAAAAATATTTCTGGCCATTTGCTGAAGAAGTGGGAAGGTAAGATTCCATCACACGCATGGCCTGAAAGTCTCATCCTGGTGGTGATGATATTTTACTGGAAAAAATAATAATAAAGGATCAGCCTCAGAGGTTAGTCAAGAAAAAAACATCATAATTGTTTATATTTATGTAATTTTGCTTTACCAACATACATTTCAGAATCAAACCAAGAAAAACTTTACAAAAACACGTATTTCAGATGGGTGGCTATAGAAATTGAATAAAATGGATGGATGGATGGATGGAAAGAGAGAGAGAATGATGGATGAGAGAGAGAGAGAGAAAGAAAGAGAGAAGGGGGAGGAAGAGAGAGAAGGAGAGAGAGAGAAAACAAAAACAAAAATATCTAAAAGAGTTAAAGCACATTTATTTCATTTTCTGGGAAGTTTGAGGGATAAAAGTGTTCTTATACTTTCTAACACGTAACACCAAGGGAAACGTACCCTTTTTTTAAATGACGCATATAAAGAGCCAATTGGAGTTGTTAGAAAATAAATAAACCTAAAGGGCAGCTTTCAGAAACAAAGTGTTCTCTTCTTTACAGGTACATTCAACATGGACACACCCTGGCTGTATCTGTATGCCACTCACAAATTCCACCAGTTCCAGCATTCGGCTTTCTTCACCACTGTTGAATTAACCGTCGGTAAAGCTTTTGTTGTCAAGGGCTTAATCCTGGAGCTCTATTGTAAAGACCACGATGTTGAGAAGGAAGGCCGAATTGAGCTCCGCACATCGACAACTACGTATCTGAGAGTTAGTTTCTTGCTTTTGGCTGCCTTGGTTGATTCCCTCTCTTTCCGTTGCAATTGTAGACTGGAGCCACAGTAACCACTGTGACAATATTCTGAATATAAAAATATTGGGTGAAATGCTTTAACTGCAGAGCAATTTGTGAGCCATTTCCAAAAACAATTAGAAAGGAAGCATTTGAACTTAGTGCCATTTCAAAGATGCCAGTCACAGTTTGAGCAAGGTGGGTTATTCCTTCCTCTCCCAGAACTATAAACCTATTGAAGACTGCTATATTGTCGTTTCCTTGCAAGGAACAGTTGTCTGGAGCATTTGGGGATGATCTCAAGTCATCTCCTAGTCCAGAGAAGAATTTGGAAGAGTCTGTCTACTCTATGTTTCTTCATTCTGCGGCAGTTGCCATTTCTCCTCCTAGAAGCCAGGTTCATATGGACTTCCTTTAGTTAGTTTTACTTCCAAGAAGGAAGCACAGAGTAACAAACCTTGAGAATGGAGTTAGGAAACTTCTAGCCCATTTGTAGCAAACAGTTCAAGAAGACGTTATCTCCTTGAAGGGATTGAAACTAGTCTGTCAAAAGGCTAGCTGTCAGGATTTCAATGGATGCCCTAATTAAACCATGAGCCTCGAGCCAAGTTTCAAAAGAAATCTAGTTATTTATTAGGAACAACATGTTCGTCACATACCCAAATAAAGTCAGCTCTGCCTCATGTAATTTATGGCCCATCTATAACCCTGTTTCCGCCCTCCCCCCAAGGTGTGTCATAAATCACATTCTCCAACGGAGCACTTTCATGGGCTGTAGGGATCACGCCTCTTCAGTTGGTCCTGGTAGCCTGGGATACCAGCCCTGAAGAAGTTATGCATGGCATGTGCTTCTGGTTGTGGCTATCATGTTGCTCCTTCAGTTTCCCCCCACCCTGTCAGTCTCAAGATAGTTTCACACATTCAAGTTGTGGACTACTTCAGATTAAATGGACTTGTCTGTTATTTCTGCAGGGTGACCAGGCAGAAATTTAGCCTGTTGTTTTCAGAGTCCAGTAAATGAGAATCCATTAAACAAAGGTTACACTCTATTACAGAACTTAGAAAATGAGCAAATTAAGTTACTAGTTAGCAAGCTCAACCACATGAAGTTATTACGTTTTGAACAGATGTGTCAGGATTAAATAATAGAGAGACAATGTGTTACAAAGAAAAGGCATCGCTTCTAGAATTCTCTTTATTTCCAAAAATGACAGAATTGAGAATATATTCTTTCGACTTATTAGGCATCCACAATCAATCGTTTTATGGAAGGTTTCCTGTACAGCCAGAATGAAATAATGTCATTGTGGAGCCAACTAATAAAGCATGAAGTCCTCCTGGAAAACAATCAACGTACCAAATTTCTTCATTTTAGACTGACATCTGCAAAGAAGGAATTTAATCTGACAGCATCTTATTGCCACTTGGAAGCGGTAAAATGATATCTCCTTTTTTGGCAAAGAACAGGAGTGATGGGAACTATGAACAGACACATGCTGGCTGGGGAATTCTGGGAGTTGAAGCAGGGCTGGGATTCAAAAATCCCAGCAACCGGTTTGCTGCTGGGTTTGGGTATGGCTGGGTGGGTATGGCCATGGTTGCTGGGTGGGTATGGCCATGGTGGGCATGGCCTACCAGAACTTCTGGGAGGGCCGTTTTTCACCTTCCCAAGGGTTCAAAGGCTTCCCTCAGGCATCTTGGAGGGCGAAAATGGCGGAAGCCAGAAGCAGGCCCATTTCTGGTACTTCCGGGAGGGCCATTTTTCCCCCTCCCAGAGTCTCTGCGTGGACCCTGCACTTACCTGCATAGAAAATGGGCTGTGTGGAGATTCCTGGGAGTGGAGTGGAGGGGAAGAGTGAGCAGGGCCAGCCGGTCGGTTCAAATACTAGTTCGGTAAACCAGATGCAAAATTAACAACTGGTTCACCTGAACTGGTCTGAACCAGTAGAATTCCACCTCTGAGTTGAAGTCCAGAAGTCTTCAAGTTGCCAAGTTTGGAGAGCCCTGCTCTAGCCTTTCAGCTTTGTGTTCATGAATTAGTATCGTTTGCTTTTCATTGAATAATGATTTTTTTTTCTTAGATAGCTTATTGATGGCTTCTTGTTTTCAGCCTAGAAAATCAAACATTTCTACGTCTGTTGTGTGGATAGACCACAAGAACCCACCTCTTGTCCTACGGTTCGAGGCACAGCTAGAAGAAGTGAAGAAAGAAAAAATGCTTTATCAGAAACGTGGAACTCTTCTCTTCAGGTATCTTGGTTCCCTTCTCGTATCCATTTATAGCAGGGATAGGCTACCTGAGTGAGCCAGTTAGGTGGAGTGGTTAAAGCATCAGAAAATGGGTTCTGATTCCATCATTAGGCACAAAGCCAGCTAGGTTTCTCTCAGCTCTAGGAAGGAAGCAATGGCCTACCATTTCTGGAAAAAAAACTTCCCAAGAAGTCTGCAGGGACTTGAATTATTGCCTAATTCAGATCAAAAGGTCCTAATTTAACTGAAAATTTCAATACTGCATCTGCTGTTGGTTGCCACAGTGTAAAAAAGACGTTGAGACTCTAGAAAGAATGCAGAGAAGAGCAACAAAGATTATTAGGGGACTGGAGGCTAAAACATATAAACAACGGTTGCTGAAACTGGGTATGTCTAGTTTGATGAAAAGAAGAACTAGGGATGACATGATAGCAGTGTTCCAATATCTCAGGGGCTGCCCCAAAGAAGAGGGAGTCAAGCTATTCTCCAAAGCACCTGAAAGCAGGACAAGAAGCAATGGGTGGAAACTAATCAAAGAGAGAAGCAACCTAGAACTAAGGAGAAATTTCCTGACAGAACAATTAATTAATAAATGTAAATGTGCCACAACTTACTGCAGAAATTGTATATAAGGTTGTTTTTAAAGGTGAAAAAACTTAATGAAAAGTATTTTTTTAAAAAGAACAATTAATCACCGGAACAACTTGCCTCCACAAGTTGTAAATGCTCCAACACTGGAAGTTTTTAAGAAGAGATTGGATAGCCATTTGCCTGAAATGGTATAGAGTTTCTTGCCTAGGCAGGGGGTTGGACTAGAAGACCTCCAAGGTCCCTTCCAATTCTGTTATCCTATCCTATTCTATTCTATTGAATATAATAAGGAACAATGAACATACCTTTCCTTAAATGAAGCTGATGACTTTTCCTCAAATACTTCCCTCTTTCATCTCCTTCCTTACCTTCCAGGACCAGACAGTGGTTCTGCTATCTTTATTTTTTATTCATTTTTAACTCCTAAAACTGTTAGTCATCCTGCCAAGGGTGACGGCAGTCCTGCTCCAAGTCTTCTCCATCTCCTAAGACCCCCTCCCTCAGCAGCCCTATCTCCATCCCCTGCATCTCTTCCTTTGCATCCTAGGCATCCATTAAGTCTCCCCATTCCACAAAGTCTTCTTCTTCAGGAAACATTCACGGCGAACAAGAAGGAGAAGCATTACTCTTTGGAAACCAGACTGGTGATTGACGAGCAGGAAGACTCCATTCTAGCCCTTACCTTGGGCTATCCCACTAAAAATCCATATGTAAGTGATGAGCATGGACAGAAGGTGGGGGAAAGAGTCACCCTTGCCATTCTCAAGAGCTATGGGATTATCTTCCTTCCATCTCTAGGTATGTGCAAGATTGACTCATCCATATAACAATGGCATTTTCCTTCAAAATACAGAAATGTGCATCATGGTGAGGAATCTCACTCAGGTAAGTTGGAGGCAGAAAAGAAGGGAACAATTTTGCCAAATGTAAAGTATGAGCTCTGTGCCTGTTGGAGCTCTTCCAGTGATGACCCCAAGCTTATTTTCTTACCCACAATAATAATTCAGATTCTAGAGGAATCTTGGTGAAATGATCTCCAAATTATGGACTGTTTGCCTGTTGGAGTTATTCTTGTGATGACCCTAAGCTTGAGGTTTCTTACCACAATAATAGTTCTGATTCTAGAATAATCTTGGCTGAATGACCTCCAAATTATGGCCTGTGTGCTTATTGGAGTCCTTCTAGAAATGGTCCCAAGCTTGTATTTTCCTACTCATAATTCTAGTTCAGATTCTAGAAGAACCTTAGCCAAATGACCTCCAAATTATGGACTGGGTGCTTGTTGGAGTTCTTCTAATGAAGATCCTCAACTTGTATTTTCTTACCCATAATAATAATTCAGGTTCTCGAAGGATCTGGGGCAAATGGCCCTCCTCACAATGTCATCCCTGGGTTCTGCATTGCTTTCTTTCTCTGGAACCCTGCAGGGGTTGTCGAATTCAAATCCTCAATAACACAAGCCAGCAGACCCAAAAGAGAGGGGTGTTGCAAGGTATAGGTCTACAAGAGAGGCCCACAAATTCTCTGTCCTTGTTTCCATCGTCGGAAATGGTAAATGAATGAGCATCGCTAGTGAGCATGTGGTCAAAGAGCTAGAAGGTTTTACTAAGAGATCTGAAGCCAACTAGAAGACCATGAGCTTGGGTTCAACAGGGCTCAGTCCGAGACCCATGAAGTCTTAGCACTAGTTTTCCTTATCGTGACACTGACTTAATACTTAAGTTTCGCATAGTCTCTGAGATTCCAAATTTAGGTGTTTCTTTGTTGACCCAGCAATTTGAAACCATGAAACTATCAAACCCTACAGGCTAATCAAGAGTTTGAAGTGAAACTGAAAATCAGTCAAGAAGAAGTACTAAGCTTCCTGGGAAAATACCACAATAAATCTAGCATGGGCCAATCCTACCATTTGATACAGCTGGATTTCACCCCTTCATTCCAGGTACATATATCCACATTAACAATTTAGAATTAAAACGGAATCAATCCCAAAGGGAAAAAAAAAGAAGCCAGATTTGGAAGTATGTCAGCATCAAGGAAAATAAATGCCAAATTAGGTGTAGGAATCCAATATCTCCAGAGGGTTTGGGAATAGCTGATCTGTGTCATAAACTAGAGTTAAGTTTCTTTGAACTCCTTTTTAAAAACAGGTAATCCAGCAGTTCAACATTTGGCTTAATGGACCAGACTCTGGTTTTGAACTCTATCCTCAATTTCTTCAACAGAATTGGTCACATTTTCCACAAACTATTCAGGTACTGGAAAATATATTTTCTGCCGTCATCTGTAATCATTTATGTTGACTCTTCTTCATTTTTGTTCCCCAATTCTATCAATACACTAAACCAAAACACGGAATCAGCACCATAGTGCAGTCAAAAAAAGAGTCAAGCAGCTGACTTTGTGCTCATTGTTGCTAGTTACACTGATGATGTTAAATTGTTGGGTAATAAAACATCTACAAGAAAACAACCAAGCTCAGAAAGCAGCAAGGACCTCACCATTTGCTTACTTGCTGCCTCTTCTTCTCCTCCTCCTCCTCCTCCTTCTCCCAGATTACACAGATTAACAGAGTTGGAAGGGACCTTTTAGATCATCTGGTCCAACCCCCCATCCTCCTCCTCTTCCTCCAGTCTGCAAACCCCACTCCTTTATAGCACTGATGGTGTTACCTAATTGGGTAATGAAACATCTGCAAGAAAACCACCCAAGCTCAGTGAGCACCAAGGATCCCACAATTCAACCCTGAGTTACAAAGATTCTTCTTCTATTGGCAGGATAAATGATTTACAAAATGCACCCATCATTTGAGAGTAGTGCCTTTATATACTTTCTCCTCCCATTCTCCTCCTTCTTCTTTTGACATCTGGGGCCATTGATTTTGGATTGTCGGCCAACCAAGGACTTGAGTGTGATCTTTTGACTCTGTTTTCCTGATGCTTTAGGCCCAGGCCAGTCTAAAATATCATGGCCAAAATGGTCTCAATGGATCTTTTGACCTCCACACCAGTACACAGAATCTAATGTTCCTGGAGGCCAATTTTGACAATGAGTTGAAAAGAAACACCCGAGCCTTTCGTGTGAGCGCTGCCCTAAAGCAAGACATTCTACATCAGTTTAAATATGTGGAGCTGCAGTTCCTCAGTAAGGAGACACCATCAAGGTAAATAAAGTGTGGGGTAAGTGATAATCCAAAGTTGGCTTTAAAGAAACTTTATACTGTTATCTGTAATCTGAGGAAAGATAAAAGCAGAACATCTTCACTTGTTGAAATGGCAAATAGGGTTGCTTGTTTCTGCGTGGTGTAAATCGCTTTGTGGTCATTTCACTAATTCTTGTGGTTTGATTCATTTCTGTTAGCCTAACAGATTTGTGAGTTGTGTACGTGGGCAGGACGAGAGTACTGCCTCTTTGTGTCACATCCTGGACATAAACTGTTTCAACTTCTACCCTCAAAATGACGCTACAGAGTACTGCACACCAGAACAACTAGATACAAGGACAGTTTTTCCCTGAACACCATTACTCTGCCAAACAAATAATTCACTCAACACTGTCAAACTATTTACCAAGTCTGCATTACTATTACTGTTAATCCTCCCATCCTTTCTTTCACACATCTCCTCCCGCTTATGACTGTATGATTGTAATCTTTTTGCTTCTATCCTAACAATTTTTATTGACTGTTTCCTAATATAATTTGATTCCTTATTGTACCCTATGACTGTTGTTAAATGTTGCACCTAATGATTCTTTTATGTACACTGAGGGCATTTGCACAAAGACAAATTCCTTGTGTGTCCAATCACACTTGGACAATAAAGAATTCTATTCTATTCTATTCTATTCTATTCTATTCTGTTTTCTATTCTATAGTCTATCCTATTCTATTCTTTATTCTATTCTGTTCTGTTCTATTCTATTCCACCTTCTATTCTATTCCATATTCTATTCTATTCTATTCTATTCCATTCCATTCCATTCCATTCTATGTCCTCATACTAAAACAATAAAAGAAGTAGAAAACAATAATCATCAACCACAGAAAGCTATGTTATTATATTGGGAAAGGAAAAACCAAGAACAAATAAAGTATGAGGATTGCATTGGTCTTAAATTGGCCTGTTTGTTTTCTAAATGACAAGAATACATTGAAAGATAAGGTCAGGTCTCCTTTACTTCCAGCTCAGCTTCTGATGATTTTATGGACACAATCCATGGACTTTCTTCCACTGTCTTCTTCTGAGATGCTTGTTAACTTCCAGCATAGCCTATAGCTCTGTTGTTTCTGGTAGCCTTCCACTGAAGTAGGAACCTAGTTTGACCCTATTTAGCTTCAAAGACCAGAAACAATTGCCCAATTTTTTTCACTTGCTGAAGCATTTTTGCATCTCTTGGTCTCATAATATCTGTTGATTTTTCTGCAGTCCTATAAAATTGCAGACAATATAGAAAGCTCCTTTACTATCAAATTGTACTGGCTGCTTGCTTAGCCTTTTTAGAAATCTGTTAATGTTGATTTTCACTTGTTTCTTTCTTACAACAGGTTGTTGTTGACATCATCAGTAAAACTGAACCAGCATTCCTTCCAGGTGGGCATTTCAGGATCCAAGAAACAGAAAGCTGGTGTGGTGACCCTCCGTGTCCACATGCAACACAACCTTGAAACCTTGAAACCTCAACATCTTTCCCTAAATAGTTCTCTGAAGCACCGAATCAATTTTAAGGAAGGTACAGTCATCTCTGTTATTTTGGACAATCGGATCATCGGGGCCATATTTTATTGCCACCAGGTAGATCTGGGATTTTTCAGTTTCTGTTGCTTTGGAGAAAACAAATGTTGACAATCTTCACAAAAAAACCTCACTGTAATTAGGTTGTAAATAGTGGCCACATGACCCTAGAATGCTGCAACCATCCTAAATATATGCCGCTTACCAAATGCCCAAATTCTGGTTTCGTGACCATGGGGATGTTGCTACAGTTGTTAGTGCAAGGACCAATAGTAGGTCACTTTTTTCAGTGTGGTCGTAATTTTGAATGAGTAGAGTAGAGTAGGATTTGAATAGGAATAGGAATAGAAAATATATAGAATAGAAAACAATATAGTATACTATTTTAGAATATAGAATAGAACAGAACAAGGAACATATAAAATAAAATATAGAATGGAATGGAACAGAACAGAACAGAATAGAATAAGGAACAGAATATAGAATAGAATAGAATAGAATAGAATAGAATAGAATAGAATAGAATAGAATAGAATAATAGAGTTGGAAGGGACCGTGGAGGTCTTCTAGTCCAACCCCCTGCTCGAGGAGGAGACCATATATCACTTCAAACAAATGGTTGTCCAATCTCTTCTTTAAAACTTCCAGTGTTGGAGCATTTACAACTTCTGGAGACAAATTATTCCACTGGTTAACTGTTCTCACTGTCAGGAAAAATCTCCTTAGTTCTAGATTGTTTCTCTCCTTGGTTAGTTTCCACCCATTGCTTCTTGCCCTGCCTTCAGGGGCTTTGGAGAATAGCTTGATCCTGTCTTCTTTGTGGCAGCCCCTGAGATATCGGAACGCTGCTATCGTGACACTCCCTATAGTCTTTCTTTTCATCAAACTAGGCATACTGAATTCCAGCAACTGTTCTTTATATGTTTGCTAAATGAATGGTTGTAATCCAAGGAGTATCGGCAAAGAGTTATAATTTCTCTGGCCACTTTGGCAGGGCTCTAATCTTGGTTCACACAATCCTGATTCAGCCCTGATTTCCTTACTTCTGTCTAACAGGCCTTGTGACCGTTACAGTGAACCGATCTGTTTTTTCACTTCATGTCCGAAGCAAATGTCTGTGTGGGAATGAAAGCTTCTATAGCATGATGGTGGCCGTGGCCCAGGATGGCAGTGAAATCTTCTTAGCTCAGGGAAAACTGAAAGGCTCCCTGGAACTAAAACAAATAATCCAAAGGGGTGAAGCCCATGCCCTGAAGAATGCAAGAAGTCCTTGTGTTGATCTTGCAAACATTTTCCTTCACAGCAAGGTTGGATTAACAGGCACCCTCACACACAACATCAGCAACTTCTATGCAATAGGTAATGAAGATTGAATGGTTTGCTTCTTTGTTTCAGAATCTTTGGGAAAGTCACTTGAATTCGTACTACCTAGAATTTAATCCATCAGGATTGGACTTTTTGCTCAGTTCTTATCCACAAGGATGCTTGACTTTTTGTGTGTTGGTTCAGAAAAACCTTCATGCCAGGAAGCCGAGCTCTCCACTAAACTGTCTCCTTTTCTGTTGTCTTCTCTAGGACTTCCCACAGAAAGTAGCCTCAAGACCATATATGGTCACAACGATACTTACCAGGGAGTAACTGTGAATCTTCAAGGGGGCAACCAGAAGATTAGTGTCCTATTTGGAATTGAGAAGTTGCATCCAGAAGCCCTTCAAACCCAGTTGGCAAATCATTCCTTAGCGGTACAAGATTTGTTTCTCCAAGTTTGGACAACTATCATATGAATGGAGGGTTACTTACCATGAAAATAGTCTCACTTAGGCTCAGAGATAGATAATAGACTGACTGGCTCCCACATGCAATTTGTGTATTTGTTTAGACTGGAAAAAGTAAAGGTGACATTTTGATCCTTTTCTCTTGTAGGCATCACTAAGATCATTGCTCTGTGGGCCAGATGTGGCTAACAACTCTGCACCTGGTGTAATAAGGGAAATCTTTTCGAATAGCAGTTTTGCTCCGCTGGGTATCTACACAGCATGCAACCTGGAGTACGTTCTGGAAACCAGCTTCAGTCATGCTTGGCCTTATCTTACGTCTCTGGGCCTCGCTCAAGAAAATAGGGTGAAAATGGCTGTCACGAGAGGTGATCCACACAGAGTCTTTCTAGAAATCATCCTGGGGAATGGCAAGTGGACGGGCCATGGGGAACTGAGTGATGAGGCTGGAGGGACAGCTGCAGAATGGAGGGTGACTTTTCTGAACAAACCTGGCGCTTTGGAGGTGATTGTGCAAGAGTTTCTTCTAAAAGTTTCTCAAACTCAAGAGGCTAGATGAGAGAGGTCTCACACAGTCCGTGAAAAGCAATATGGTAGCAAATCTAATCGTATAAATTGGGTATTTATTTATAAATTATAATTACAGTCATTTTGATCCAGTGATTAAGGCATCGAGTTAGAAACTGAGAGATCATGAATTCTACTCCTGCCTTAGCCATGCAAGCCAGCTAGGTGACTTTGGGCCAAACGTCAGGAGATGGTGAGTTGAGATTACAGATAATCAGAGTTGGAAGGGATCTTGTAGGTCATCTAGTCAAACCCCCCATCCAAGCAGGAGTTCTAGTCCCACCTTAGGCATGCAAGCCAACTGGGTGACTTGGGGCCAATCACACTATCTCAACTCATACTATAAAATATCATTAATAAGAATTACAGCCATGTCAGTAGTAAAAGCTATGAGCTAAAAGCCAGCATTACCAACACAACCTTGCAATATTACAACACTTATATATAAATTCTTAATATTAAGACTGCAACTTATTTGACATGTGTTAGATTGGAAAAGGCTGATGATGGGCTTTTATGAATATATTTATAAAATCACATGAAGTAATGATTCACTAAAAAGAAAAAATCTTTTTTTTCTTCTTGGGTCTACTAGAACCCAGCATTACCCCAGAATTTTGTTTCTGGAGGATCATTTTTCAGCAAGACTCACCAAGCAAATTTAACGATGTTCTTCCAATGGAATGGCACAGCAGCTGATATGAAATTGGAAATAGGCAAGCATGTTGTGCGAGGGATTCTGGACCACTCCCTGCCCTATCTCCAAGATCTGGGACTGCCTCGCAAAAACTTGATTCTCCTCATCATGACGGGTAATGCTGGTGTGGAAGGACTTCTGGCGCTCCATGTGGACAGTTGCAAGCTGGAGATACAAGGAGAAACCCAACCCAAAGCCAAAATGGAATGGACACTGGAGATGGATATGGCCTGTAAAGCTTTGCAGGTAATTTTTGCTTCTTCCTCCTTAATTCTTGAAATTAGTCTTTCCCAGCTTTGTATGTTCTGGATGTGCTGGAATCACAGATTCTACAATTCCTGGCTATCAGTGAGCTGGTCTCATCATAGCTGCTTGGCAGAAGCCTGTAAGAAATTTGAGGGTGGGGGTTTAGTTATGACTTGAGGATGTAGTTAAGGCCAAAGAATTGGGTATGTCTCGCCTATTGAAAAGAAGGACAATGGTTGATATGATAAGAGTGTTCCAATATCTCAGGGGCTGCCCCAAAGAAGAGGGAGTCAAGCTATTCTCCAAAGCACCTGAGGGCAGGACAAGAAGCAATGGATGGAATCTAATCAAGAGAGAACCAACCTAGAACTAAGGAGAAATTTCCTGACTATTAGAACAATTAACCAGTGGAACTGCTTGCCTCCAGAAGCTGTGAATGCTCCAACACTGGAAGTTTTTAAGAAGATGTTGGACAACAAATTGTCTGAAGTGGTATAGGGTTTCCTGCCTAGGCAGGGGGTTGAAATAGAAAACCTCCAAGATCCCTTCCAACTCTGTTAATCTGTATTCTATCTCATCCAGCACCAAGTTTAGAAATGGATTGCATTGATAAATATTATATTGATATTTATATTTATATTGATAAATATAAACTATTGATAAATACTTATTTATGTTTTGTGTCTCATGGTAGGATCGAGGCTTCCCAAATCATGCACAATTAAATGGATCCCTTGTGAAGGATGGTGGTCAACTAGAATTCTTTAATAGCCTCCAGGTGGATGATCAAGGGGCCTCCTTCACAGTAAGCACCAAGTGCCAGCCAAAGTTTATTTTAGAAATGGAGTTGAGGCATGGGTTTTCATTCTTCAACAGGATCCCCCAAGAAAATAAGCTGATTGTCCATTGTGGGAAACAACTCGAGCATGCTATAAACTTGGAAGTGAAATCTGGCCTTTGCCAACTTCAAGCCAACTTGGAGATGGAAGCAGGAAACCGATGCCAGTGGCAAGCAGTGATGGAGAACTCTTGCAAAATGATACAGGTATAAACCTGGCCAGCGTACAGATCGAGGAAGGTGACCTTGACAGAGTGATATAGGTGGTGTAGTCTAGGCAAAAGGGGCAACAACAACTTTAATCATCCTGGTCTATTACGTGGGGCAAACATCCCACCATGGGAAAGGACTTGGTGTCAAACATTTACTTTGATGTCTCCTTTTTTTAAAGAGGGCACAGTGGCCTAGTGGTTAAGAGGCTGGGTTTGTTGACCAGAAGGTTGGCAATTCAAGACCCAAGTACAATGTGACAGGGTGAACCCCCGTTCTTGCCCCAGCTCCTGCCAATCTAGCAGTTCGAAAGCATGTAAATCAGTGGTGGGATTCAAAAACTTTTCACTAATGGTTCTGTGGGCATGGCTTGGTGGGCATGGCTTAGTGGGCATGGCAGGGGAAGGATACAGCAAAATCCCCATCCCCTCCCCACCCCACTAACCTGATTTCCAGCTCCCTTCTCCTGTGCAGAGCAATCAAAGAAGACCCAGCCAATCAGCTGGGATTTGGGAGGCAGAGAATAGATGAGGTTGGCGGGGCCAGTCAGAGATGGTCTTGGCCGGTTCTCCGAACTACTCAAAATTTCTGCTACCGGTTCTCCAGAACTGGTCCGAACCTGCTGAATACCACCTCTGCTTCCCTGGCTGTTTTTGTGCCCACTCGTCCAACAATCTTAGTAGCCTTAGTTTCCTGAAAATGGGCTCCAGCACGAGTCCAAAAGCTCAGAAGACAAAACTTCTGGGACCGGTGACCGACCCAGATTTGACTCTGCAGCATTATCCTGGGACACCTATATTTGTCTTCATTCGTGGGAGCACATTTAGCTACTGTTAAATAATAGCCATGCTTTGGTGCTGCCATGTTGAATATTTCATTTTAATTTCAGGATCTTGGAATTCCAACAAAAATGAATGGATCGGGGCATGTGTTAAAAGACAAGATCAACCTTGATTCTCAAGTGGTGCTAGCTGTTGGTGAAAACACGGTCTCCGCATTCCTCCTTTTAAAAGGCATGGCTGTAAGTAATTGGCCACACTGAATGACTTTTGAACATGGAGTGTTGGGCTATTGCTTAGCCTAGTTAGGGTTGCTTGTTTCAATTGCCATTTTTTATTTGCTAGAGAAAATGAAGGCTTTCAATGAGCTGGATAGCCTAATGTAATGCTAACATGCTAATATATATATTTTATTTGACCAAGAAAGTTAGACACCCAAGGAATTTGTCCTTGGTATAAAAGCACTCAGTGTAAATGCAAAACAACAGAGATATAATAATCCAGATCTGCCTATCCTTAGTCTTTGGAAAGGATTTGAGAGGTAGACAAAAATGCCGAATCCAGTCTGAACATCTGGCTGACTGTGCGATGATGAACAACAACAACAATAATCTATAACCAAATGAGCGACCCTTTTCTCAATAAAAGATGAAAGGAAAAACATCTAATTTTTCTCCCCAGCCTTTGACCACAGATCAATTTCTCCAAATAAATCTTTTCAGCTCTACTATACTGTAGGTCCGTGATGACAAACCTATGGTGGCACGCAGAGCTATTTCTGCTGGCATGTGAGCCGCAAGCAAACTTACCTCACTGCGCATGCACACGCGTCACAGCTGATTTCCCCCCCCCCGAGGCTTGAAAAAAACCTCTGCAGACTTTTTAGGCTGAATAATAGGCCCATTTCATCACTTCCTGTAACCAGAAGTGACGGAACAGGCCTATTATTCACCCCAAAAAAGCCTGCAGAGGTTTTTTTTCAAGCCTCTGGGAGGCCGAAAATTAGCTGTGAGGCACAGTGCAGGTAAGGGGGTGGCGTGGTAAGGTCAGTGCAGGTAAGAGGGTGGCATTCCCTTCTGGGTGCTGGCATGTGAGACCGCGAGTGCCAGCGCAAGCACAATTTTTGGCACAGAAGCCCAAAAAGGTTCGCCACCACTGCTGTTGGTAATCCTCACCTTGAGTGGTGCAGTGGCCTAGAAGTGGAGTTCTCTCCTCACAATCAGGAGGCTATGAGTTCGATCCTAGGTAGAGGCAGATATTTCTCTGGGCACAATATGAAAATATTTGCTGCGAATTCTGCATTGGTGACAGGAAGGGCATCTGGCCAGCAAACAGCTCCATTCTGTTGCTCTGACTCTACTCCGATGGAAGGGATTACAGGGTCATTAAAAGACCAAAAAAAAAGGTAGTCCTCACCTTATGATCATTCATTTAGTGACCGTTCGAAGTTACAAGGGTGTGTAAAACAGTCATAAGTCCCTTTTTTCACTGCCACTGTAACTTCAAGAGGTCACTAAATGAACTGGTGTAAATCCAGTTTCTGTTCACTGGCACTCTTGATTTTCTTTGATCATCCTTCCTGCAGACTAGGCGAGAATTTCATGCGCTCCTGGAACAACACATCAAAGGGGCCATTAACTCTGGCATTCCTACAAGGGCAGAAGTGGATTTAATTTCAGAAAAGAGTCGTACCCTTTGTGAAAGGTTGCTTCAGTTCAAGATGGATGGCCAGCAGGTAAAATAACACTTTCTTTGATCTAGGTTTCAGTTTGCATGACTCGGTAGCCTCCATGGCAGGTGAACCCCAAGGGTTAGGAAAAAAATGAACATTAAAGTAACATTTTCCAAAGAACTAAACATAGAAACACAGAATAACAGAGTTGGAAGGGACCTTGGAGGTCTTCTAGTCCAACCCTGCTTGAGCAGGAGACTCTATACCACTTCAGACAAATAGCTGTCCAGTCTCTTTTTAAACCTCCAGTGATGGAGCACCCACAACTTCCAGAGGCAAAGCCATTCCACTGGTTATTTGTCCTCACTGTTAGGAAAATTCTTCTTAGTTCTAAGTTGCTTCTCTCTTTGATTTGTTTCCATCCATTATTTCTTTTGCCTTCTGCTGCTTTGGAGAATAAAGTGCCCCCCCTTCTTTGTGGCAGCCCCTCAAATATTAGTACACTGCCATCATATCTCCCCTAAGCCTTCTTTTCACTAGATTAGACACTGGCATAAACAGGCTTCTTTTAAGCAGGACATGGTTTTTACTCAGATGTCAAACATAATTTGATGACCAATGGCCTAATTTTTCCTTAGATAAATTTTAGAGTTCTTCTGAAGAATCAAACCAAAAAACCCTCCCAACTTATGCTAGGAAAATCTAGATTGTGTTCTTGTAATGGTGGTTCCATTCTTGTAAAACTGTGGGAAAGATGATGACTTCTGTGTAAAAAAAAGTAAAACTTCCCAACCTTCATCTCTTAATCTAAAATTAAGGTTAGTCTTTTGAGTAATTCTTTTTTCCCCCAAATTTATATTTCTGGTAACAATCCAGCTGTTGTTATCCAACCCTGTATGAAAAAGCAGAGGTGGTTGTTCAGCCGGTTCTGACCAGTTCTGGAGAACCGGTAGCAGAAATTTTGAGTAATTCAGAGAACCGGCAAATCCCATCTCTGACTGGCCCCGCCCCCATCTATTCTCTGCCTCCCGAGTCCCAGCTGATTGGCTGGGTCTTCTTTTGTTGCCCTGCACAGGAAAATGGAGCTGGAAAGCAGGTTAGTGGGGTGGGGAGGAAATGGCAATTTTGCGGTATCTTTCCCCCAGGAGTGGGGAAGGAATGGGGATTTTACAGTCATTCCCCTGCCACGCCCACCAAGCCACACCCATCAAGCCACACCACACCCACCAAGCCACGCCCACAGAACCGGGAGTAAAAAATTTATGAAAAGGACAAAATCCTTTCTTAGCCTGTTTGCCGAGAGTGAAGGTTCCATTACTCCATTTTATGACGTCTCTTTCTGCTGATAACAACAGGTTTTGGCGTCTTCTTCTCTCAAGCGTAGGAGAGCCGGCATGGCTTATTCTGCCACTGTTGCACAGCCTTTTAATTTTGCGATGAAACATGTGGAGTTCAGCTCCCTGACCCAAAGCCGCAAAGGAGCACATGCACAACAGGTAATTACAGAGAATTACCTCCCAAATGTTCTACGGTGCGTTCATTTGTCCAAAGTTTAATGTATCCTATTAAGTTGAATCATTCCTACTTCCAAGGAATAAAATATTATAAACCTTGATCCACTTAAATTTGACCAGATAATTATTTGGTACGTAATGGAGTGAACGCTCCGTAAATAATGGTGAAAATGCTTCAAAACGTGGTTGGTTTGAGAAATGCAGTAACAGGAGCTGATGGCCTTTCTCGAGCAGTACAGGAGGTCCTTGACATACAACAGTTCATTTAGTGGCTGCTCAAAGTTACAATGGCGCTGAAAAAAAGTGACTTGTTATGATCGTTTTTCACACTTACGACCTATGCAGCATCCTCATGGTCCTGTGATCAAAATTCAGATGCTGGGCAACTGGTTCATACTTATGACCGTTGCTAGGTCCAAAGGTCATGGGATCGCTTCTTTGCGACTTTCTGAACAAGCAAAGTCAATGAGAAAGCCGGATTCACTTAACAACCAGGTGACTAACTTATCAGCTGCAGTGATTCACTTAACCACTGAGGCAAGAAAGATCGTAAAATGGGGCAAAGCCCACTTCATAAATGTCTCACTTAACAACAGAATTTTTGGGATCAATTGTGGTCATAAGCTGAGGAGCACCTGTATCAGGAAACAAGGATACTGGATATCATGATATCCAGTGTTCAACAACCAACACGATGTCATGGTTGACTTTGAGTTGGGACCAGAGAGATATCTGTCAGAGCGTTTGCAGTGTGACTACCATTATGAGACAACCCAGGAGCAAAACATAGCACATAGAGACTTAGACATTTAACAGTGGTTTATATACAGTGGTTATATACCGAAATATACATGGTAGGCAAAATACCTTACAAGCAATGTGTCTTCTTAACTCCACATGGAGAACTCTGCAATGAATACCGGACACAAGGAGAGAAACATCCCTCTAATGGCTGCCTTTTTATAAACACCTCTTAAAGTGATAGAACCCATCCCCAGTCTTAAAGGAGCAGTGCTGATTCGTCTTCATTGCATCAGCCTAATATTACATCAGCTTCACTGTTGGTCGGCTCTTAAATCCCAAGACCTTAACAGGTTGAAGTCTATGCATAAGTTGTGAAGTTTGTCTCAGATGACTTTGGAGCATCCCTCTCTTGCAGCCCAATTGTGGAGACATTGTTGTCACCTTGAGCTTTCAGGAGAAATATCTCTTCTGGGTTTTAGATGCAGCTTGCTTGGAACCATGGCCAGCCAGTCTGGATGAACTTCACTTTTGGAGACAAGTCCAGAGTGAGGAACACATGTTGGGATGCTTGTATCACAGCTTCTTCTGGACAGGTATGAATGTTGGTTTTCAGCAAGAAAGGATTTCAGGGTTGGGCAGTTGAGCAGGCTGTTCGTCTTTACCAGAAACACAAAAAGATATAAACAGTGGGGGGAAAGTAATGTGATTTTTGGAGCCAAACCAGATGTGGCATAAAGTATATCTTTGAGCTTGATAGCACTAACAATAACAGACATAAACCTTACAGCCCTCTCTCACCAGTTTACAGAGTCAGCCTCTTGCCCTCCACAATCTGGGTCCTTATTTTTCCAACTTGGAAGAGTGGAACACTGAGTCAACTTTGAGCCAGTCAGGATCGAACTGCTGGCAGCCGGCAGAGTTAGCCTGCAACACTGCATTCTAACCACTGTGCACCATGGAGGGAGGGAGGGAGGGAGGGAGGGAGGAAGGAAGGAAGGAAGGAAGGAAGGAAGGAAGGAAGGAAGGAAGGAAGGAAGATCAACAGCACTTAGACTTATATACCACTATACAGTGCTTTACAGCTCTCTCTAGATGGTTTCCAGAATCAGCCTTTTGCCCCCAGTCATCTGGGTCCCCATTTTACTGACTTCAGAAGGATAGAAGGCTGAATCAACCTTGAGTCAGTCAGGATGAAACTCCTGGTAGTGAGCAGAATCAGCCTGCAATATTGCATTATAACTACTGTGCCACTATGGCTCACATCTTTAAGTTTGATATCTTAAAATTAGAGGACATAATTCAAAGAGTGTGCCATCAGGATGGAGAAGGGGTTTAAATTGGTTTCACTTTATGGTGGACCTCAAGAATGGTCTTTTTCTCCTGGAACTCCTAGAAGGTAGAAGAACTTTTGAGAAATAGAATTCTTTCATGCCAAAAAGAATCGGTTCAATTTTTCTCCAGTGCCAGTGAGCCAAGGGGTGGTCTCCAACCTCTGGAACTGTGGTTCTCAGAGTAAATAATGTTTTATAATCCTTTTTTTTGGCAGCTTAAAAACATCCTAACAATTGCAAGTCTTCAGGCCTGTGGCTCCCTTAAGCAGACAGCAGCTATGTTGAATCAGCACCTAGATCTGACATGGGACAACAAGACCGTTGTACAACATCTGACCTATGAGGTAAAGGAAAGCTGCTTTTGTCATCAAACAAATGACAAAAGAGCAGGATTTTGCACTTCTTTGAACACAAAATGTTTGATGGTAGGTCTCTGACCAAGATTCAGAGATGTAAATAGACAGCTGTAAAAAGACAATTAGGAAAAATTCACTGAATAATCTAGTTTAGTGAAAAGAAAAACTAGGGGTGACATGATAGCAGTGTTCCAATGTTTGAGAAGCTGCCACAAAGGAGAGGGGATCAACTTATTCTCCAAAACACTTGAAGACAGGATAAGAAGCAATAGATGGAAATTAATCAAGGAGAGAAGCAACCAAGAACTAAGGAGAAATTTCCTGACAGAGAGAACAATTAACCAGTGGAATGGCTTGCCTTCAGAAGTTGTATGTGCTTCAGCACTGGAGGTTTTTAAGAAGAAATTGAACAACCATTTGTCTGAATTAGTATAGGATTTCCTGCTTGATCAGGGGTTAGACTAGAAAACCCCCAAATCCCCTTCCAACTCTGTTTTTCTGTTAAATTAGCAAATATACATCAGGTTATATTGGTTTTAAGTGGAAAATAGTTCACTTGGTAGGATTCATGTAACATCGTTCTTTTCATCTCAACAAATCTTGTTAAAGAAAACTGGAATAATATTGCTGGGAAAAAAATCACCTCCAGTTTGAGGCAGCTGCCAAGAAGCTTCAGATATAAAACAGAGATCAGGAATCCATATTGCCTCTAACTACAGTCATTATACAATCTTGATGTATATTGTATAGGTATATTAGTGCACCCTCAAATCCCCATAACTCCACTCAAAATTGCAAGATTTCTGTAAAATCTCAAATCAAAAAGATGGAATAACAAAATAATAGAGTTGGAAGAGATCTTGGATGTCTTCTAGTCCAACTCTCAGCTCAGGCAGGGGACTCCATACCATTTCAGACAAATGGTTAGGGTTAGGGTTGCAGTTCGGGAGAACCGGTAGCGGAAATTTTGAGTAGTTCACCAAATAGTAGTAGTAGGCCACCAAGCCATGCCTACAGAACCAGTATAAAAAAAAGTTGAATCCCAAATTTGAATCTTGGTGTGTTTTTCATGCAGTGTTTTGCTGACTTGTACAAACTTGAGGAGTGCATATCATGGGACCTGTGGCTTCAAACTTGCCAACACAAGAAAAGGCACCTTCACCCAAGACACTGGCAACCTAACAGCTGGGCTTTTTTATTATGTGAAATTAAGACTGGATTACAATGTTTTCACAAATGTGCCAGGAGAGATTATCCCTTTACCTAATGTTTCTCTGAGATAATTAATTCAATTAAGTTCCCATTCAAACATGGAGCTCATTATGTGTCTTTGGGACTCTTCCAGATAAGTTTTAACTCAAATTAACGAAGTTATTGTCATTAAGTACAATGAAGAAAGAAACATAGACTTTCCAGGTTCAATGCTTTGAATTTTAAAGGACAGAGGAACAATAACGGAGTGAAACAGAACAAAATTCACAATGTATGTGAATTCTGCTAGGATGTGATTCTGGGCCACCGTTCTGCTAATTTTAATAATTGTATTAAACATTTCTGCAAAGAAAAAACACACACACACACATAACAATGTAGGTCCTTTTTGTTTTCTCAGTATGTGCCACAATTATATTTCTGCCTCCTCCTTATCTTTTAATGCAGAAAAACCAAGTGTTGCATCAGGATAAAATACTGGTAGAAGCTACTTTAAAGAATCTCTTGGCCTCATGTTCCCATCAGCGTATTCTGGGAGAAGTTGAAACGGATTATGCAGCTTGGCTGAATTACAACATGAGACTCTGGATGTGTGACCTTCCAAATGTGAGGGATGATTTGGAAGGCTTTCAAACAGAAACTATTTTAGTAACTTCTGAATGTGTGGGATCCTTAGTGCTCCCTAAGATTGGTTGTTTTCTTGGAGACAACTCTGATGATGTTACCTAGTTTGGTAATGAAATGTCTGCAAGAAAACAATCAAGCTCAGAGAGCACCAAGGACCCCACAGTCATTCTCCTCTTGTTCCACCTCCTCCTCCTCCTCCTCCTCTCTGCAAACTCCATTCTCTTCTAGCATTGATGATGTTCCCTAGTTGGGTCATGAAACATCTGCAAGAAAATAATAAAGCTTAGAGAGCACCAAAGACTCCACAGCTTCTCCTCCTCCTCCTCCTCCTCCTCCTCCTCCTCCTCCTCCTCCTCNACTCTGAGCTATAAATATTGTCCTTTTGTGGTACTTCTGAGTGTATTCTGTGTTCCAACTTCTTGTTCCAACGGGAGTTTTCCTGTTCTCTATTTTTTTTTTCTTCTGAAAACTGACCATCCCTGACCCTATTTGCTTCCTCTCTTCTAGGCAATTGCTCTCTCTGGCAAACTCCAGCTAAACCAGGGGGACACCGTCTTACGATCTGAAGGGAAAATCAGCCTTGGAAACAACGAAGGGACGATTATGATGGCTGTACAGAACAACAGCAAGCTGGAAACGAGGAACTATTCGGCGGAATTTTCAGTGAGTTGGTGATAACTAATAAGGGGAAATACTGCATCTTTCTGACTTCTTTTCTCTCTCTTTCTCTCTCTCTCTCTCTTTAAACTCATAAAAAGACATCAATGCTGTCTTCTTGTCTTGGATTATCCCAGAAAGTGACTAGAGGAAGAAAGGATAATACGGTATTGTTGTGGTTCACTGATTGCCGCTTCGGACGGTAGCAGATTTGGATAGTGAGGAAGAAAGGGGACCAGTCAGGGAATCTGGAGAGGACTCGGATGAGGGTCCTGCATCCGATGCAGAGATGGGGTCAGGATCATCTGAGAGTGGGGTGCTGACTCTGGAGCCTTCAGAATCTGGCAACAGTGAGGCAGAGAAACAAGGGGAGCCTGTTTCCAGTGCACGTATGTGCAGGGCTGCTGGAAGGTGAGAGCAGCTGAAGCAGAAGGGGCAACTCAGGAGTAAGGTTGGGAGGTGAATGCCCCTCTCTTAAGGGATAAAAGTCAGACCTCAATGACAAAAAGCTTTGCAGGAAGCAAAGCAGTTCAGTAATTTCTGAATCCTTCTTGAAGTTCTGTAAACTGGTCATTTTTTTTCTGGGTTGTTGGGTTAGTTTATGTTAAAATTAATTGGACTTCTGGGTTTTTTGCAGCATTCTACCGCACTGAAAAGCATGCTCTTATCTGGAGGAACTGTGTATAATGAGTTTTGGCTGGGAATGCAAGTAATTCCCAGTGTCGCATTAAAATATGTTTTAATTTTAAAATAAGTTTGTGTTTCATTAAGTTTGATGAAGCCTGGGTCAGAACAAATATGGCTGGTCCTGTTTGATTCCATTGTACCATTAGACAGAATTCAGGTTGGCTTCGACTTTACTTCTTTGGTGACCATTTGACATTACAACAGCAGGGAAAAAAGTGACTCATGACCGTTTTTCAGATTTAAGGCTTTTGCAGTATCCCCAAGGCTACATAATCAAAATTTCTGACCCTTGGTAACTGACTCATATTTATGACAGTTGCAGTGTCTCTCGGGGTCATTTTTGCAAACTTCTGATGGGCAAAGTCAATGGGGAAGCCAGGTTCATTTAACAACCGTATTACTAACTTAACAGCTGCAGTGATTCCCTTAACCACTGTAGCAAGAAAGAATAGAATAGAATAGAACAGAACAGAACAGAACAGAACAGAATAGAATAGAATAGAATAGAATAGAATAGAATAGAATAGAATTCTTTATTGGCCAAGTGTGGTTGGACACACAAGGAATTTGTCTTTGGTGCAAGTCCTCTCAATGTATATAAAAGAAAAGATACATTTGTCAAGAGTCAAGAATCATCAGGTACAACACTTAATGATAGTCATAGGTACAATAAGCAATCAAATCATACTAGGAGACAGCCCATATAAATTGTAAGGATACAAGCAACAAAGTTAAAGTCATACAGTCACAAGTGGGAGGTGGTGATAAGGAGTGATGAGAAGATTAACAATAATATATACTTTATATATTAAAAAGTATAATTTATATATAAATTATAAACTTTATAAATAGTTGGATAGTGTTGAGGAATTTATTTGTTTAGCAGAGTTTGGCGTTTGGGGAAAAAACAGTCCTTGTGTCTAGTTGTTCTGGTGTGCAGTACTCTATAGCGTCATTTTGAGGTTAGAAGTTGAAACAATTCATGTCCAGGATGTGAGGGGTCCATAGATATTTTCACAGCCCTCTTTTTGACTCGTACAGTATACAGGTCCTCGATGGAAGGCAGGTTGGTAGCCATTGTTTTTTCTGCAGTCCTAATTATTCTCTGAAGTCCGTGTCTGTCCTGTTGGGTTGCAGAGCCAAACCAGACAGTTATAGAGGTACAGATGACAGATTCAATGATTCTTCTGTAGATCTGTATCAGCAGCTGCTTGGGCAGTTTGAGTTTTCTGAGTTGGCACAGAAAGGCCGTAAATTGGGGCAAAACTCCATAAAGGTCTCACTTAGCAACAGAAATGCTGGTTGTAAGTTGAGGACTACCTGCAGTGGGGAAACCTAGCAGGAATATAGCAGAGTGACATTTTAATAGGAGATCTCTTGTTTCAGAGAAAAGAAGTGAAGATATATTAATGCAGTTTCTTCCAAACAATTTTTTACTGCAAAGGATCCTTTCCCAAGAGAAATACAGCTGTCAGGAGCTTGACTATATCTGCCTCAAACATCTTTTTACCATACCTAAATTGCGCTCCTCTGTTCGTATTTTCAACTTGTTAGTGAGTATATGCTGCCATCTCCTGATCGAAATAGTCACATACTTACATTAAAAGGAGAACAGAGGTGGTATTCAGCAGGTTCAGATCAGTTCTGGAGAACCGGTAGCAGAAATTTTGAGTAGTTCGGAGAATCGGCAAATACCAGCTCTGACTGGAGATTTTACAGTATCCTTCCCCTGCCACGCCCACCAAGCCATGCCCACAGAACC
>BHFT01016460.1:0-73888 GCA_004320025.1 Laticauda laticaudata
ACTATATAGAAAATGTAGAATAGTATAAGATATGGAATAGAACACAAAAAGGAGCATGAAATTGAGTTTTGTGTCTGAATAAGACGTTCAACCCAGGACCATGCCATTTTCAAAAAAGATGTTTTACTTGTATTTTGTATGTGTGAAAACCCAAATAAAACTTTATTAAAAAAAAGAAATATTACAAGACAAAGAGATAATTAGGAAGATGCTGGATTGTACAGAAATGGACGGACCAACATTGAAGATTAAACAGAAAGGAGATACAGAATATTACTGAACATGGAACTTATTCTACCAGTGGTTGGAAAAAAACGGTGGAGATTAAGAATGTAATCTGTACTGTTAAGCAACATGATATTTATTAAGCAGTAACAAAATGTGAACAATAGAAAATGAATAAAACTTTATAGAAAAAAAATAATTTAAAAAATCACATAGGGAATAAGTTCTAAATAATAAAAACTAAGAATGATAAGATTAAATTTAGAAATTTAATCCAAAATTTAGGATTAAAAAAAGAACATATGCAGGTAGTCCTCAATTTATAACAGTTTTGTGGCTGTTCAAAGTTATAACATCACTGAAAAAAGTGACTTATGACCATTTGTCACATTTATGACCATTGAAGCATCCTCATGGTCATGTGACCAAGACTTGGACACTTGGCAACTGACTCATATTTATGACAGTTGTTGTGCCCCCAGATCATATGCACATCTTTTGCAACCTTCTGATAAACAGAGTTTGTGGGGAAGCCAAGTTCACTTAACAAATGGGTTCTTAACATAAGAAGTGTAATGATTCACTTAATAGCTATGGCAAGAAAATGTTGTCAAATCTGGCAAAATTCACTTAACAAATGTCTCACTCAGCAACATAAATGTGCTCAATTATGGTCAATTATGGTAAATTGAGGACAACCTATATTTATCATCTTAAATAAATATATTTTTCTGCTTTTTCTTTATATCATGTACTACTTCCTTGTGTATTATATAAATGCTGAATTTTTAAGAAGTCTAAGAATGTGAGAAAAAAACTATCGTACATGTTTTGATCTCAATGTGGTGGAAGCAAGAATGGATTGAAGGACATAGACGTTTAGAGGGATATCATGAATTGTGTTGGTGTAAACAAGACAATATCATATATTTGGTTAAATATCTTATTCTTTTACATCTTCCCTTCCCTTTAAATTATTTTACTTACTGCTTCTTTGCATAGTGCATAGCTATAGCATCCCAAAACAGAAGTGGTATGATGGTTATGCAAGCATATAAACAGTTGAACAGGATTATCTGTTGATTTTCTTATTAAAATTTATAGACAGGATAAACAATATTATTGACAGGGATCTAGATTTTTAGAACTGCTTTGTCAACATTGCAGCATTCCATTATCTGATCTCACCATCATAGCTGATATCACTATCCATATCTCAGATTTTTGTCAATTAGCAGTACTGTGATTCATGATTCTTGCCATGTACGTAGTTGCAGAAAAAAACAGCAGGATCAGTGACTGAAGAGAAAAAGAATGGAATTTTAATAATCTTTTCATATTTTTAAAGAAAAATATCTATTTTACTTTCCAGTTGCAAAAACAACAACGTTGAAAAAATGTAAATGATATGGGTTTTGTGGGTGAGGAAATAAATGAAATGACTGAGATGTGTTAAAGCTTCCTCATCTTATTAATAATTAATGAAGATAATGAATTAACTAAGATTATGAATAGATTGACAGCAGATTTGGATTTTATAAAAAGAGCAGTTTCTTTAATAGAATGAAGTTTTTTCCTTAATACTTTATTTTTTATGCATTTTTGAACAGTGGATAACAGCATCATAAAAGTGTGAATTTTGGCACCTCGCAAAATTTTTCACTCTGAGAAAGTATGAATGGGGTTATTTTACAGTAAAAAATCCAAGGTAAATAACAGCAGCAGTAAAAATTCTTCTTTCGTGATTTTTTTAAATTAAGAAGCAGATTAACCTTTAAAAAGAAATGTAAAAAGTAAAGTCAAGCAACACATACAGTTCATATATTTTGTATTCTCCTTAAAAAAACCAAACAGGTTTCATAATGGTGGTTTTGTTACGTTTGAGCTGAAACTGAATCAATTAGTCTTCTTTATTCTTTGTGATTTTCAGTTGCAATTTTAATGCATTTATGTATATGACATTGTACCCAAAAAAAAAATTCAAAATGCATAGTAATTTCTACAGTTGATCAAATACAACTGGGTGGGAAAAAAAACCCAGATGCCTTCATCTGATTTTTTGAAGTTTTGCACATTGTTCACACTAGATATTAAAAAGCTTAATGTGGAAAATATGAAACAAATATGAATCTTATGTGCTGTTGAATTACTTAGGCTTCTTTTATATATGTAGCCATTTTATATATGGCCATACCTGAACCTGTACAGTAAAATGGCTACATAATCCAGAGAGCTGTAGTGGCACAGTGGTTAGAATGCAGTACTGTGGGGGGGCGGAGCTGGCATCTCGATGATATGGCATGCAATCTTGGAGGTCTGAGATCGCTGCCGATATCTTTGCTCCTGGACAGTCCAATTGGATCTAAACGCATCCCAACAGAGATGGGAAAGTGAAGGACCCCGCATCTATCGGATCCCAAGGGATAAACTGCAAAGTCTCTGTAGTATCCAGGAGAAGGCTACTTCTTGCCAGTGGCACAGAGGCAGCCATTAAAGCTGCTGATAGTTGCGGACAGTTCTGAATGGAAGAGAAACTCAGAAAGAAGAGTGTGCAATTGGTGAGAATTTTTTTTATATTCTAAGATCTGAAAGGACATCCTAAGAGCAAACAAAGAATCACTGTAAAAGTTTTGAACAGAAGTGATTAAGAAAGCCGCGATTTAACAGAAAGTAATGTTTTTCTGCATTGCTGGATTTTCTATACATGATCTTATATTTTGAAAACTGGGGCTGTTTAATTTTTTTTTTTCCATTAATTTCTCTATACTTCTTGATTTTGTAACATTTCAGCGCTAGCGACTTCCCTTTAGTTATTTCTCTTTTTCAATATTTTTACCATTATTCTTTTCTTTCTTATTAATCCTGATTGAATTCTGTTGGAAAAGGAGGAGGAAAGTGAAACAAAGAAACTTTTGTAACAGTGCAACTAGAGGCTTGGAAATATCTGTTCTCTTGTGACCAGACAAAGCTGAGAAAGAAAGAACTGAGACTCTTTTTCTCAAAGGATCATTGCTATTTGATGAATCAGAGGGAAGAGCAAGGGAGATAGTATTATTTGCAGGATGCTCTTCTGGTTTTCTATCAACAGCTGGAGGCCGGTGTTGAAAGTTAATAGGAAAGGAAAGATGATAAGTCTGTGGGAGAAAGTGCTATAGAAAAAGCCTTGGATTAATAAACAAAGTGCAATGTGTTTTGGGTTTTTTTTTAAAATTTATCCTAAGCTGCGATACCCCTCCTGAACAGTTTTTTTTGAAACATACAGTTAAATTTTTATGCTTGTTTTTATTTTATAACAAAATAATTATTTTTTAAGGGAGTAGCCTTTTTTTTTCTTTTTTCTTTTCTGCCTTGCCTGGGATTTTTGTTTTTCCATCTGACCTCCCATACTGATTTTTCCTATTTTATATTCTTCTTCGGTTTTTTCCTCCTCTCTCTTTGCAGGCCTTTACTATTTGAGAACCTCTTTTAATTTGATAAAGGTGTTGAAGAACCCTGAAGTAATTCCTCCTTTTTTTTTTTTTAAGCTTTTTTATTCCTCCACTTTTTTCCGTCTTCTTTGGTCCTTTACAATTTTCTCTTTTGTGTGTGTTTATGTCTTTTCCCTTCAATTTTTGATTTTTTTACTGTTTTCTTACTCAACACCGATTGGTTTAGATATACAAGAACCTGAAGAAATTTTTTCTTATTTCCTTCTTTTCTTTTTTTATCATCATTACAATCTTGGCTTTTTTCCCCCTAGCTATTTTTTTTATTTGGAATGCAATTGGTTATAGCCATAACTTGGATTAGGGTCAAGAAAACTGAAGATTTTGAATTTGTTTGAAAAATGCGTAGGAACAAACAGCTTCCTGGTTCTTCAACTTCCACTTCCTCCTCTCCACCATACCTGGAGGTACAACATTCAATACAGACAATGTAAGGCAAGGAAAGAAAAGAAAAAAAATAGACCCCTGCAGAAATTTTTTTGGCTTAAGGAATTCAGAACATTTATAAAAAGATCTGAAAGAATTATTGAAAAGAGATTTGAGACCATCAAACAAAGAACAGCAAGGAGAACATTGAATCAACAGAAAAGGGAAACTGATGAAAAACGTGAGAACATCCAACAAATGAATGAATGAAGTTATGATGAGAGACCTACTGAAAATAGAAAGATAAACAAAGAGATAAGAAGATTGGAGAACATTGATAACAGATTAACTGTGGTTGAACAACCTCAAAGTGGTATGTTGCTATGGGAGATGGAATTAGAATCAGAAATTCTAACCTATTGTCAAAACATAGAGGAAGAAAAAGGACAAAACTAGCTTAGATACTGATAGAAAATATTGAAAGCTTTCGGGAAATATCTGAAGAGATAGATGATGAATGAAATAGATTGAAGGTCTGTCGAGTTTTCACAAAGATATGCAATGAAGACATAGCCCTACCCAAGAGAAGTTCACATTAGATTACAAAGAAAGCCATTAAAACGCAAATATTGCAAGTGAAGAGAGAAAACATTGAAATATTAAAGAAAGGAGATTGTGTTTTGAAACAAGTACCCAGAAGAGTGAGAGAGATAGAAGCAAGAAATACTGATTTTTTGACTTAAATTGCTTCTTAAGAAGGAGATGAATATAGATGGTGATTCCAGAAGGTTTTGATGTTTCAGCGATCTGGCAAGAACAGAGATACAGGAATTGACTCAATTGAGAAAGCTGAATCAATTTATTCAGAATTTTTTTCAGAGGGGAAAGGGGAAGCCAGGCCGAAAAAGAAATTCATTAACTGAATTCCAAGAGGACTGCCAAAATGACAACTGAAAAAGAAGAAGGTGAAGTAGAAGCCAAGAACAAACGTGAACTAAGATCTACAAGAGCTGCAAACCGAAATTATAAATATAATCATCGGAAGAGAAAAAATTGATTACAATGAATTCAGGCCATTAAAAGAGAAAACTTTTTATAAATTAGAGAAATTATAATTGATAATATTTGTCTACAATAAGTAAATATTAAACCGCATATGAACAATTGTGAAACAGACCAAAATTATGGAAAAATTTACCTCCTTGACACAATGCAAGAAAAGAGGAGTGGTTTAAATAATTAAAAGAAACTATTCCAGCGAAATTGATTATACTGATGACGATGGGAGCAGAAATAATGGACAACATCCTGATTGAAATCTATCCCAAATCACAAACAAGAAGAATTTTATAAAAAATTACATATGCATAATAATTGAACTGGACTATGCTAGTATAGTTATGAGGAGATTTTAAATGGAATTGTTAGACACAAATTGGACTAATAAGCACAGAAAATCAATAAAAAGCAAAACAAGAAAGACTTTTCCTAAATCTTTTTTTTGAATGGTAGATGAAAAAACCTTAAAAGATTAGCATGGCGAGAAAGAATGTTCAAAAGGAAACAATCAACATACCTTTTATTCACTAGACAATTTATCATGTCAGAATAGATATGAATGGATTCAAAACAGGAATGTTAACTAAATGTTCAAGAAATAAATATTGAATCAAGTCTTGGGCAAGATCATATCCCATTGACAATTAAATGAAAGACAAAGAAGTCTAGATGGATGTTAAATGATACTATTTTTAAAGGAAAAAGATTTCACACAGTGATGGAGAAAGAATTGGCTTTTTTTTTTCAGAGAAAAAAAAAAAGATTTGGATACTCAATCCAGAATGTATCGGAATACAATGAAGGCATATACCTAGAAACGGCTTGGTAAAAAGGACAACAAAGAAAAGAAATATTAAATGAAAGATTATGCCTCTAAGGCATTAGAGGATGAGTATAATGGGCTTGAAAAAGAGCTACAGAAAATGCCCAGAAAAGACATTAAGCTAAAAATGGATATACGATTAAACATAAAAGGTTTAATAGAAAAAGAAGAAGCTAGCAAAAAAGATTAGAGTGCTAAACAGAAAACTACTTTGAAGACACAAATAAACCACATAGATGGTTAAGCAATACAAACTGAGAAAGGAGAAAGAATCAAGGAAAATATTGCAATTAATAGATGACCAAGGTTAAGTCTGCTATGGTATAAAGAGAAGAAGGAAATCATTGGAGACTATTATAGGGATACTTATATACCACCAAGAGAATATGATGAGAGAAAAAAGTCAAACAGTATTTACAGAAATGTTAATTTACCCCAGATACCTAAAGAGATTGAAACAAATGTAGAAAGTAATATAACGATGATGGAGTTCACTGAAGCACTTAAGAAGCAAAATAATGGAAAGGCACGAGGCCCAGATGCGACTTCCGGCAAGAATTTTACAAAACATTACAAGAATCGGTTGAAAACCTTCATTGCTAGAAGTTATGAATCAATTATGCTAAAGAAGAGTGTTCCGTTGGAAATAAGTTTGCGCGAGACCAGGTTGCAACAACAACTCTTTTATTTCAACAAGTAAGCAATGGTAATAGGAACAACAGCCCAACGCAGCAGCCCTTTATAGCGGCTTCCCACGGCTTGTGGCCAATGACAGTACTTTGAGTATTCCTGCATCCGTGGGGCCAAATCGGATTGGTTCCTAAAAATGGCCATCCCGGGAACGGCCTTCAGCAATCATTTTAGGCATTTGGAGTCTACCAAGTTCTATTACACAAAAGAGGAAACGCTTTAAATCATGGTCAGAAACTTATTTACTTGGTCCCAAAAGAGGAGGCTGAATCCATTAACAAATTAATAAATATAGCAACTTTCTTACTAAATGAAGATTATATAAATTTTTTGCTTCAATAATTGGCAGAAGACTTAAAAAATACTTTAAATAATTTTCTTCATCCTGATCAAGAATGGATTCTGCCAAAGAGCCAATTAAAGACAAGTATGAGAGTAATTTTGAAACACTTTGGAATACTCTGAGGCACATCCTGAAAAACAAATGGCGTTGATATTTCTAAATGCACAGGAAGGCATTTGATAATGTGAATTGGCGATTCATGTTATTAACTGTTGGAACAGTTAGGCTTTACTAGAAAATTTTATCCAAGCAATAGAAGTTATATATCATGAGTCAAACGGCAAAGGTAAGATAAGAGGGAGACTGACAGACTTGAATTCACATAAGAAAAGGAACAAGGCAAGGGTGCCACGTCACCCCTTTGTTTGTTTGTGTTAACTTGAATTGCTAAATAGAAATATTAGAGATGAAAAAAACATAAAAGAGATCAAAATTAAAAAAGAAGATTTAAGTTGTAAGCATTTGCAGATGACCTGGTTTTTTAATCTGTGAAGATCACTAGAAACAGCCCCAAAAATTGATAGAATAGATAGAGACAAATGGTAAAATGGCTGGTTGAAAATAAATTAAACGATAAGACAAAGATCCTGAACAAAGAACATGCTATCTAATCAACAAGGAAGAAACTGGCAGACTTATTGAAGATGCCAGGTCACAAATAAGATGCAAGTACTTGGGCATAATATTGACAGCATAGATGCAGTACATTAAAAAGAGAATAATTTATCAAACTTAAACGAGCAGATAGCAGCTTTGATTCGGTGAAATGGGAAAATTACATACTGTCATTAAAGGGAGAATATCAACAATCAAAGAATAAATATACTTATCCAGAATTTTATATTTGTTTCATAAATTTCAGTCAGGCTTGGAATAAAGATTTACTTTAAAGATTTTGAATAAAATGTGTTGAAATTATATGGAAGGTACGAAAGCGGACAATAACTTAAAACTTTTGCAAGATGCTAGAATAAGAGGTGGATTTGGTTTGGCTAATTGGGAGTTGTTACAAATTTGATGTGTGTTAAGGAATGGATAACATTTCAGAAATACTAGATTGTTGACAATTAGAAATACTTGATTTGTTGTTGGGGGTGGCATGCTTTTTTATGGTACAAAGAACTAAAATACAGGGGTATTTTAGAAGACATTATATACGGGAGTTTCCTGGTGGTGTAAAGTGGGAGAAGATTAAAAGACAATGCTATTTGAACAATTCCAGTGGTTATCAACTATTGAAGTTTTTTCTTATCCCTATAATATATAAAAAAGAACAAACAGTTAGATATGGTGAAATATTGAATGAAAAGGGTAACTTTACGATCTGTACAAACACTAGAAACAAGGTATAAAGATGAATTGGTTTTCATATGCGCAAATACCATTCAAGGTATGATAAGATTCTAAAACAGAAGGTTTCTATGATAAACCAACTTGATTAGATAAGATTTTTGACAGCGTACTGATGAAAAGGTGATTAAAATTGTATGAGATAATTTATTAGAATTAAACTAGAAGAAGAACAAATTAAAAGAAACTTTGATTGTTTGGGGGAAGAATTTTTGGATATGGGATTGATCTAGAGAAATTGTGGTCTCAAAATTATAGATGACAATGTGAACAACATATAAAGAAAATTTGTACAAGATATTTTACAGGTGGCATTTTCTCCAGACAAGAAGAGAGAAAAGAAATGTTCAAGAATAAATCCAAAAATTGTTGGAAATGTCATCAGACACCTGGCTCATATTACCAATAGTTGGTCGACTTGGCTGGATGCTAAAAAATACTGGACTAAAATCCACACGGTTGTTGAAAAAATGACAAAAAAAATAAGATTTTGAAACAGATATATTTTTATTGGGGTTTGCCTGAAATGTATGGTAACCTTGAAATACCTGATTGTAAATTATAACAGCTAAATGTATTAACAGCGGCTAGGATTGTATTTGCTAAAAACTGGAAAAATGAGAAAATACCATCACAGGAGGAAATATTAAGAAAATATTGGAATGTGTAGATTGAAATGAGTAGATTGTAAATCTACTGAAATGAGTAGATTGACATTTGAAATTAGAGAACAAGAAGATGAACAATTTTATAAAATTTGGGATCTATTCTATCAATGGTTAGATAATAAAATATAGTAACGAAATATGTGGACTTTTAAAAAATACTAAATATAGAAAGATGTTTTTTTTTCCTTACTATATCTACAAAATGATTTTAGGATAGATTTGGGATGATAATATGAATTGTCACAAATGTTTGTTTTAAAAATTGTTTTAAAAACCAATAAAAATTCTTTTAAAAAAAATGCAGTACTGCAGGCTACTTCTGCTGCCTGCCAGCTGCCTGCAATTTGGCAGTTTGAATCCCACTGCTCAAGGTTGACTCAGCTTTCCATCCTTTCGAGGTTGGTAAAATGAGGATCCAGATTGTTTGGAGCAATATGCTGGCTCTGTAAATCACTTAGAGTGGGCTATAAAGCACTGTGAAGTGGTATATAAGTCTAACTGCTATTGCGATTGCTATAACCCCACTGGGTTTATAAACTCTAATTCTATTTTCTGACTTGGTATTGTAGCTTGGTAGTTAATGCTGCCACCACCACTTATCTTCCAGAAGGATCTTCAGCAGGTATCTTCACAATCTGCATTACTTCTATAATGAATTTCTAATGAATTTAAAGAAAACAAAATAGAAAAAAAAGGAAATAAGTAATCCTCCTCCAGATTCTGTAGCAATTAAGGATGAGGTTTGTGAAATACAGATCTGGTGATTTTTATAACTCGTGGGCCACATCTGGCTCACCGGCTGTCTCAATCTAGCCTGAAGCATTGGGTGGTGTGGGTGGGATATCATTGATGGTGGATGATGGAATATTGCCAGAGACCAGGGCATTGGTTGGGGGGCAGGGAGTGGGATATTATCAATGATATGGGCAAAACATGTGAGGGAGGGCATCACAGCAATGGCCTCCACAAAAGATCTAGTTTTCATGTGGCCCTTTGGGAAAATTAATTGTTCACCCTGTCTAATGGATTTGTGGATGTCCTTGTGGGACAAGGGGAAGGGGGAAGTGATACTGCCTAGAGAGATATGAGAGAGAGAAAGAGTCCCCCCCCCCCGTACACGGGATTGGAATTTTATGGCGGCTGGAAGTTTGTACCCTCATACTTCTAAGATTCTGTTAATGCAATCTTATAATAAAGAAGAATTAGTTCATCTAGTCATGTTTCCTGTCTGGTTTACCCAGAGGACAGAAAACTAGAGAAATCAGCTCTTCTTCCCACTCTCATTTTTGGAAGCTTATTTGAAATAAAAATTAAAACTTAATTATATAAAAAAAATAATAGAAAAAGAAAAGGGAAGATGCAAACATCCCCTTTTTGCTTTAAGTAGTCACATTAAACATTAAGTGACAAGGAGGATTAAAAATATAAAGTTGTGATTCAGAATGATTTTCTTTAGAAAAACATGGAAGAAAAGATTCTGGGTGGGCCAGAAGAATATGATTTTCTGCTCCTAATTTAGAAGCAATTGATGTAAAGAGATCCCAAGTTGCATGGAATATAGCAGTATTGAACTTGTATGGAGAATATAAACACCAAGATAATATTTTGACCTTAAACACATACAGACAAAAAAATTAAAAAAACTTCTCCAAAAATTACAGTTAAATATTTTTTAATTTATTCTTTCAAGAATATCCATTATCCTGAAAACACATTTCTCTCTTAACTTTTTTTTTTTTTTTGGTCACATTCCCAAGAATTCCAGTTAGTTAATTCTCAGGCTGTTGGGAATGGAATGAAGCCCATTCGTCTTCTTCAGCTAACTTCCCAACTTCTGCCTGCTTTAAAAATACAAATTTTCTCCCTAGCAGAAAGAAAGGAAATTAAGACAATCCCCATGGGTATATGATTTTCAGCCATACTTCATTTATGCTTCATTTTGCTTGTATTGAAACTCAGATGCTGTTGATGATTGGGGAATGTGAGTGGCTACTTGCTTGTCCATTTATTATGGACATCTTAAAACTCTATTAATATTCAGTGACAAAAGGAAAAATCTGAAAAGTCAAAATGGGCAAATACTTTTGCACTAAACTGAATGTGTATAAAAGTTGGAAAAATACAATTTCCACTGGAGAGGACAATACTGCTTTATAAGATTGTTCCCAAAAGTGTAGATCAAATAAATTGTATTTATTTCCTGAAGCATTCTTGTTTGAGATATTTAATTATTAGGGTGTTGGTGCTTTCTGAGCTTGGTTGTTTTCTTGCCATTGTTTCATTACCAGGCTAAATAACATCATCAATGTGAGCTAAGTAACATCATTAGTGCACACTGATGATGTTAACCAGCCTGATAATGAAACATCTGTGAGAAAACAACCAAGCTCAGAGAGCACCAAAAGCTAAATTGTTCAGCCCTGAGGTACATTTGTTGTTTTCTGTTGGAATATTTAATTATGGGTTCCCTTGGTTGGTCTTCATTGTTATTAAAATAACTTGGTAGCATAAATGTTGTAGAGAATTTGAAAGTGCTACATTGAACATCGAGAAGATGATAATATGCAAAATTGTACACATGCAGCATAATATTAAATAAAGGAGAGGAAAAAATAAGAATTTGGACTAAAGATTGGTATAAAAGTCTGTACTGAAAGACTCTAAGACAGGCTTTCCATTGCTTGTGTCACTTCAAATGAAATGGGGAAATGCAATCAAGAATTCCATATCAGGAATAATTCTGTATACTTGGGGCAATGGCAAAGTTGACCCCTTTCACTGTTGGCTTCTATATAAAAAAAGTCAATCATAACACCTCTGCAGTAAAAGAAGCTGAAATAGATGAAAATGTGAGAAATTGCATTATCTGCAAGGAAGAATAGGCTGGATTTTATCGCAAATAGGGTTTCATTTTTTATTCATGTATTTTCTTCAAACTTTTAAAGTAGAAAGTGATAGGGATTGTTTTCTAGGTCATATCCAACATTTTTTTAAAGCCTTTTGTTGAACTGCAGAAAGCAAGGTTGCCACTTCAAAAATTGTATTTCTCTTTCCATTTTTATATATTATTTCATTTTATTCTTCCATTCCCTAAAGAAACTCAGGGCTGCACAATCACTCAGAGACACACACATCATTCTGATCCATACACCCTACCAGTTGGATAGATTAAACTAAAAGAATATATCTGGCTGAAAAAGTTTCAGAAAGCTTTATAATTAAGTTTTTTCTCCTTTAGGATTGAACTTATCTTTTTGTGGAACATAATTAAAATTATACTAAATAAGTGTATTCTTGTATGGCAATAAATGTTTCCCTATAAATGCATTTATCAGAGAGTATTCAGGGCAAGATTCATTTATTATGAAAAAAAATGGTATTGATCAATTACATGTAGGCGTATATCTATCAATATTAGCACATTGCTAGTGTGTATCATCTCATGTCAGGTGCTAGCAACCAGACCAATAGATGTAGAGTTCAAGCTAGTTTATTGCATTCTGCCTATAATACAGGAATCTCCCCAAATGGTTGCCTTCCCTTGGAAACAGATATATAAGGTTGGGGGGAGATCAGTCCTGGATTTCTTGTTCCTGTGCAAGAATTCAAGGCTAATTCCCTCCTTGAGTTCTAGTCTCTGTTTAGGCATGAAAGGTGACTGGATGACCTGGATCAGTCAGTCTCACTCAGTTGATCTTACTTCACAGGGTTGTTGTTATGAGGAAAATAGCAGGAGGTAAGAATATTAGATATGTTCACTACCTTGTATTATTTATAAAAATAATAAAGGTGGCATGTTAAATAAATAAACATGAGTGCTGCCCATTATTTTTCCTACACAGCTTCATCTCATTTAAACTTTCTGCTGATTATTTGTCCCTGACATTAAAATGATGTACAAATCAATCATTTCACTGCAATACACACCACTCAACACAAATGATCATATAGGTGTCACTGAGAACCTAAATTACTACATTTTTCCACGGTATCTTTGGAGCTTACAGAGTCCTTAGAAATAGAACACTATATGCTGTTAAAATGAACAATCAAAGCTATTACACATTTTATATGTAGAACTTGTTACAACTTCCTGGAATGTAAGCATTGGAGTAACATATAGAAAAAGAAACTGCCTAAAAGGCAATTGTGGGATTTTAGGGCTGGTTTGCAAATGCCAGCATGTTATCTGGATCTAAATTTTATTGAATCTTTTCTGCAGAAGTAGAAATGTGACAGCTCTGAGGCAGATTGGAAAGGGCTAAAAGGGCTACTATTTTAAAATATTAAAAAGGCTTTCCAAATGTGCTCTTTATTATAGGCTGCTATAATCCATATCAAAGGTGTCAAACACATGGTAGCAGGCTGCATGTAGCCCATAATGCTCCCAAGTGCAGCTCAATGCAGATTAAAATGCAAATGAATAATATTTAAGAAAACAAAATAAAAATACAAATCACACATTACATTTTGAAACTAAATAATAAACATATTTAGTCATCAATAATGCTTTTATTGCCTGCATCAATAATGCCTGCATCAACAATGCAGGTTGAAATAATTTATTTGCTCCCTTCAAAAAGTCTTATTTCATTCCTTCCCTCCCCCCCCAAAAAAATTGCACTCATTTCTCTTCTTTCTCCAAAACAGCTTCAATTAATATCTGTTGCATTTCAAACTGTACAAGACCCATAATCACAATCATAATTTTATAGAAATTCAAAATTTAAATTAATAATTGAAGTTTAAATAATTTCAGAAGCAGAAGAAAAAAAGGGGAAAAAAGGATAAGGTGAACTTTGCACACAAGTTTTTCTTTTTTATTGAAATCTGCAACTGCAATATCGCATTCCAAAGCAAGAAGAAAAGAAATTTAAATGTTTACAAACTATTGATTGCTGCTCTCAGTGACTAGCAAATTTATATTAAGTATGCAGCCAATTGTGTAGTTGTTCAATATTTTTTGAGTCATTTTGTTCTTCCTTTTAAAGTTGCTTTATCGAACTCTGAGACATCTGAGTTATTATTATTATTTTTTTAGGATAAATAAATTCTAGGACTGAATTTATGTAGTGGAAACTTGGTGTAAGTGAGAATAGCCCTCATGTAATTAGAATACAAGGCTTAAATATATATGGAACAGTTCCAGAAAGTTTCTTATTTAAAGGCCCTGTCACACTGCCCAACGGATGCAAAACGTTTGTAAAAAGGACACAGCGGACGAGAAAAATGTTCCATCCGTTGTTATCCGCTCTCAAAAGGGGCAAAAATTTGCATAAGCAGAGCGGATAACACGGAAAGGAACGGACGGAGGGAGGACGCAGAGCGGATGGAAAGCGGATGCGTAGAGGATGCGTAGAGGATGCAGAGCGGATGCATAGAGGATGCGTAGAGGATGCAGAGCGGATGCAGAGCAGATGCGTAGAGGATGCAGAGCGGATGTGTAGAGGATGCAGAGCAGATGCAGAGCGGATGCATAGCGGATGATGTGGATGCATAGCTGCATCCGCTTTCATCCTTTCTCCGTCCGTGCTACTAATGCTGCGCGTCCGTTCCGCTTCCTCCCTGCATCTGTTTACCGCTGGAACGGATTTGAGTTGCGCGGATGCGCAGCGGATAGCTAGAGGATATAGCAGATGCATAATGGATGCAGAACGGATGTCCCCCATATGCCTAGAGGATGCAGAACGGATGCATTGGATACATTTTCCGCTCAAAAGTTTTGAGCAGCTCAAAACCTTCTGAGCAGATGAAATGTCAATAGACGGATGCTGGACGGATAGAGAGGAAGCAAAAAGGAGGCACTGAGTACAGAACGGAAGCATCGCGTAAACCAACGGATGGCAAGTGTTTTTCTCCGTTTTACATCATCTTTCCATCTGTTGGTGCAGTGTGACAGGGGCTTAAACAAAACAAACTAAATAAAAATTAGGTAGAATTCTACTGCTATCATAGCTTGTTGGTAGTCATTCCCCTTTTGTCAATGTAGGTATACGTTTCAGGAGACGACAATTATTCTTTTTTTGCATTATCATCTTTTTTCAATTGGGCAGAATAAAATACCTAAATCACTAATGTTGTATCTGAGAAAAGGAAGGCTTTCTCATGACTTTCTATTTCTTAATTGGTTTCTCCATTCTCTGTTCATTCTCTTGAGCTATGGCCATGATTCCATCTGGTTTGTCAGTTGTTTTCTCTGATGACCTGTTTGCTGTGAATGAGGTTGCTGTGAACCCTGGGTTGCTCCTTTTCTCCCCTATTCTGGAGAAAGGAATCCCTTCTGGGCAGATCTGCTTCTAAAGTGGGGGGGGGGGGGNGGGGGGGGGGGGGGGAAGAAAATTTCATTTTTCTCTCACCTTTGCTTACTGTTGAATCATCTTTTTGGTTCTCTATTGCAGATTGCAAGAGACCAACCTGCTTTTCTCCTTATACCTATTGGCTTTAAAAACAACCCAAAACTTTTCATTTCCATATTATTTTTCCTGTAAATTATTTTCCACTTTTCTAAGACTATTTTTGTGTTTAAACTGTTTTTTTCAACCATTTTTCTTCTTCGTCCTCACCTGTTTCCTTTTATAACTGAATTACTGTGCCACTTTCATTCCTTGCCTTTTTTCACTCTTTAGCTTTAATACTTTTCACTTCTAATTTCCCTCCTCCATTTTCTCTTAGCTTTCGTTTTTTCTGTCCTAGCTTTGGATCCCTAAATCTGGATCCTCTTTAATAGCAATCTGAGTCTCTAATCTATTTTGCCTCTCTGCAATAGAACTGTATCACTTCCTCTGAATTGCCTGTTTATTTTACCCCACTTCTAAAGGGCTTATTCTTTTTGATTTCTCAAAAAAAGAGCCCTTCCAACAGCTTTCTGTTTATTACAGAATCCTTTTGTTTAAATTGTAATTGCATTTGTTGCTCTCAGTTCTAACAGCAATGCAATTGACTTTTGTTTTTGAATCAGCCACTGGATAAATTATGTTGAGCTGGAAGCAGCTGAAGGGAATTGAATTTCTACTCTATGTGTGTGGTGATGCCAATGCAGATGAGGGAATGAATTAAAAATTCTTACTTTGGAGTAAATAAAAGAGATGAGAAAATTATGTTGGCTACATAATTAACATAAGCATGATGTTGAATGTTTATTTAATTGTACTTAATTCTGATTGATATATAGGGGACTTAAGGGACTGTCTGTTATAGGACTGTGCAGTTACTCTGCATCAACCCAGTATGTTTAAAGCAGTAAATCTTCAATTGTTTTGTGGGTATTTTAGGCATCAAACTATTTTTATCCCACTTCACTTCACTTCACTTAATTGTTTACAGAACTGAATTTTGCTCTCCAAAGCTCTCCAAAGGGTGGGGGGAGAAAATGACATACATTCTCTCATTTGTTGAACATTTACTAGAAAACTTAAAATACCACCTTGTGTTATGGTCTTGAGTTACAAAGCAGCAGAGAGGGGCAAAATGTTTATTATAATATAGCTGAAAGGAGAAGGATGCCAGGAAGCCAACTAAGAAGAAAATAAGTAGTTCTTCTAAAACAAATGATTTAAGAGACTGCTATATGATAAATTATTCCATTTGCAGATGACAGATGTTACCAATCTTATTTTTTAAAACCCCATTTTAGGGAATATAGAATTTTACATAACATCTTCAAATAGAGTGTAGATATATAATTCACCATGGTTACAAGAAAAAGCTGTCAGCCATAAATTCCTGGTGTTATGTCAAAAATACAAGAAAGAAAGTAGTTTAAACATTACCAGCAAGCCACAGAGATTTGTCAGTAGCATCTTTAACCACTATTAGTTGCATGAAACATTTATACCAAAAGAGGTGCAAAACAATTTTTTCATGCCAAAAGCAAAAAAGGAAAGTTTAAAACAAGAATCCAAGTTCCATTAAATCATCTATATGATTCATAAAGTGAATTATTTTCTGACTGATCTGATCAAGCTTCCTCAAAAAGACACATCAAGGTTTTCCTAAAAGTGAAACATTATCACAGAGGGCCAACCCTCCCCCCCCCAAAAAAAACCCAAGGAATCTGACATTTACCATCATTTTTGATAAAGATAAGAAGCTGTTATGAGAAGAAAAGTATTTGAAGGACAAGGTTTGGTCGTAATAAGGAATTGCACACAAATATAATTGTTAAATAATAACTACAAATTGTTTACAATGATTTTAGCTGAAGGGCTAAAAATAATTTTGCAAGTTATTCACGTAGATCAATGTGGATTTTTTACTCAAAAGATAGTGGAAATATAATATTAGAATTATGTGGGATATTTTGGAATATTTGAAAAATGTAATGAAAAACAAGATCCATTGATCTTTTTATATGCAGACAAGATTTTTGACAATTTGAACTAGACCTTTTTATGTAAAGTTTTAGAAGATGAATTTTTGAGATAATTTTAGAAATGAATAAAATTGTGTCTGCCACATTGGTTTGTGTAAAATCAATACAAAATAAAATAAGACAGGATTCTCCTCGGTCTACTCTTTTGATTAATTTTGTTCTTATAATATTGAATTATGATATTAGATAAGATCAAAGGATTCTGTGTAAAACAATTAAAAAGGAGTCATATAAATTAAGGCTACCTGCAAGCGATCTGGTTTTGTTTTGGCTAACCCTTTAAAGGAAACTGAATCTTTAATAAGTACATAAAAAGAACTTGAAGCTTTAACAGGTTTCAAAATTAACATTTGGAAGACAAAGGTCTTAAGAAAAACCATGAAGATATAAACAGAATTGATGACTGAAACATGTTTTAAGATTGAGGAGAAAGTAAAATATTTAGATATTTGGTTCCATGATTTTGAAGCCAACATTTAATTCTCAGTCCAGCATACTTTTAGTTCATTAATCCAGTTTACTCTTATTTTGCCCTCTTCCCTTAAAAATGAATCATGGCATATTGTTATTTAAATACCTCAGATAGTTATTTTCTCTCCCTCTCTTTCTCTCTCTCTCTCATCTATGTTTATATATACCTAATCTCAACTTATTAAACTAATTAGTGTGCAGATAGAATCTTAAATTTGTGCCCTCCCTTTTACTATGTTATTGTCAGAAACTAGAAAGTAGAGCAACAACACATGTAATATGCATTTACACCTGATAAATAAGAAAACATATATAGTAAGCAGTATTTTCACTGGTTAATTTCTTCTTAATACTTTAAATAAATATTCCAAGGGATGTTTCAATATTGTTATTCTCCTGGCATCTGTCAGCTGCCCTGGACATTTAACATTTATACACTAATTTGGTGAGCCATATAATATTTGTTATTTTTGCAATCAACAGTTGTTTTGTAATTTTTCCCCAAACAGTTTGTCTGTAATTCAGCCAGGAATCTAAATTCTACATGAATATTAAAAAGTATAGTATCTGGACCAGAAAAAAAGACTCTATGAATTATTTCAGGGAAGGGGGTAAAAAAATAAAGGTGAAAGACAACAAAAACACACAACAAAAGAAAATCTTATATAATTGTAGAAGGCTTATCCTTCCAAAAATCATGCACATTTTAAAGAGTGAAATGCCAGTGGAAAATTTGCACATGTAAAGAGAATCGAACATTGGCATCAAGATTCTTCATACTGATATAAGAACAAAATTGAGCTGTGGGTGGTTTAAATAATTGATTACTATTGAGTATGTGCTCAGAATTCATAATCCAAAGATTTTAAGAACTTTCTAAAGGAAAGCCTTATGAAATGATTCAAATAATTGAAATAATAATTTATCATTAACTGCTACAGTGCTACTTTAAGATAGAGTTCAGATAAGCTTTGTGAAATCAGCCAAAGCAAGAACCAAGAGTTAGATATATATTAATCAAAGCCAAACCAAACAAAAAGATTGCAATATATGAAGACTGTTGGAAAATTGATGAACATGTTCAATATCCAGACTTTTTTCTCTTGCCAATTTAACATGTCTTTCTTTTGAGTGAATTAAAGACTGACTTTCAACGATTTCAGGAATTTCTTAACTGCATCACAAATAGGTGTAGGTACCAAATAGAAAATGTATTTCAAACTTTAACTGAACTATTCCCAATTGGTATCTTAAATCATCTATTTTGGGCCCTTATCTCTACACCAGAAAAAACAACAACTTTTTTTAAGAATTCAAAAATGTAAAAGAAAAAAGTGGTTTTATTCACTATAGGATACTAGGGACCCAAAAGGGATGATAGTGAGTAGTGCAGCCTAAGGCAGCATTTTAAGTTGCATATCTGGTCTAGTCATTGTTTTGCTAGTTTGTTGCATGCTCAAGAACACAACTAGTTATTTTGTGGGTGGAAAATGCTATGTAACACATACCTTGTACAGGGAGTCCTCAACTTACAAGCACAATTGAGCCCAAAATTTATATTGTTAAATGAGTAATTTATTAAGTGAGTTTTGCCACATTTTATGACTTTTCTTGCCACATTTGTTAAATCAATCACTGCAGTTGTTAAATTAAGGGTATGGTTATGAAGTGAATCTGGTTTCCCCATTGACTTTGCTTGTCAGAAGGTTTCAAAAGGGGATCACATGATCCTGGGACACTGCAACCAACTGTTCTGACCCAAACCCTTTCCCAATAAAACAAACACGAACCAAAGGGAACAGAAACCTTTTAATGATTCTTACGAACCCCCGGTTAAAAGGCTACTGCAAACTAATTAACTTTGATAAGCACAAGCCTCACCAAAACTGTGTGAGGCTGCCAAGAATAACAGATTACCTAGAATCTAGAATTACCTAGAATAACAGGTACCTAGGTTACCTAGACATATTTTACAACACAAGAGTCTTCAAATACCAACTAAGATACTGCAATGTCCACGAGGCTTGAGTTTCAAAACATCTTTGCTTCCTGCAAAGAATGTCTGATTCACAGCTGCCTTTTATCTTTTTGAAGGAGGGGCCATTACCTTGCAGCCTTACACTCAAGTCACCCATGCTGCTGCGGCTGCTCTTTCCTCCAAGCAGCCCTATGTGCACACGCACTTGGCACAGGCTCCTCGGGAACCTCCTCATCGCTGCTGCCACCTCCACAATCTCTGAAGGCAGCAGTCCACTCCCTAATAGTCCTGGCTCCTCATCTGAGTCCTCGGTCTCCTCGGCCGTCTACACCTGCTGCCAGCTAACCACAACACCATCATGAATATGAGTCAGTTGCCAAGCATCCAAATTTTATTCATGTGACTGTGGGGATGCTCAATAGTCATAAGTGTGAAAAATGGTCATAAGTCACTTTTTTCAGTGCCATTGTAACTTCAAACTGTCATGAAATGAACTGTTGTACATCAAGGACTACCTGTGGTTCTTTCAAGTATTCTAAACAGTTCTCTTGTATTACTTAGCTACAATCCTTTAAAAAAATCTATTTCCTGGGCATATCCACACTACCATTTAAATTGCTCCCGTCCTATGCTCATACCAGCTTGACTGTAAAACCAGTTGAAGAGAATTTAATTTGAGCTGAAATACTTCAGCAACTTTACAAAGTATTTATTCTGGACAGTAAACTGCTACCCACATTTCTCTCCTGTTGTGCTCTCCCATTTTTTTTCCCAAACAAAAGCAGTAACCAAGTCTGGTGAAGTTTTGTTTTCTATAAATATTTATTATTTTTCATGAAATAAAAATAATACAGAATGGAAATACAGAATGCAAAATACATTGAGAGATGTATGGCACCATATTCTTTGATCAAATATTTTTGCTTGAAAATATCCAGAAACATTTCTTATTTTCAATGTGAGGACAGGAAGGGTGGGTTGAAATCTCTCATGAACTCATTTAGATCACATCCACACTTCCAAGTGGCCCCTTCACAGGCCACTAACAGTTTTCACTTTGTTACAGTTCTGGTTGATTGAACAAAAACAGAAGGAAAATATCTTTTCTCAAAGTTAAAATCATGAAATCATAGAGTTAGAAAGGCTGTTTAGGACACTGAGTCCAAACTCGTGCTCAGTGTGGGAATTCAATCCAGACAGATGACTGTGTAAACTTAGCCTGAATGCATCCAGTGAACAGAAATTCACTAGAATCCTGAGTAGCTATCAAACTATTGTTAACTTTTTGGAGAGGTTTTTGTTTGTTTTCCACTGACACTGTTTTCTTTCTTGTTTCTCAGGCAGTAAATTTGGGCCTGGTGATTTAAATCGATTCAAGGCATAGAGCATTCCCGAATCATGTTTATCTCATTCTCATGCTTCAGTTCTGCTCCTTTATCCTACCTTTCACAATTTCCAGGTGGAATATTTAGTTCTTTGTTGGAGAAGTCTGAACCAAAATAGGAGCTAATTAGCTTTGTTATTTTATTACTCCTTCTTAGCATTTTGCCTGCTTCACTGAAAATCTGGTGTTCTGATTCTTTTCTTTGAATATACACTAAAAAGCTTTTTTGTTGTTCCTTTCCATTCATCATTTGCTAATCTCAGTTTATTTTGAGCTTCTGCTTCCTTGACAACAGCTCTATGGTTTGTGCTTACTTGTTTGTAATCTTCCTTGTATCTGGCTCTGTTTTCATTTCCTATGTATTCTTTTTCTGTGACAGTGCTGGTTTTGTTGCCTTCAATTTTTATCCTCATTGGAATCTTTTGCAATTGAGGTACCCTTATTATGTTTGCTCTAATTTATTTAAAAGATGCTTTTTTGAAGTCCAAAATACCGATTTGATTATGTTCAGTTTAATTTCTCTTAAAATCAAGAATTTCAGCACTACATGATCACCTCCCCCACTATTTCTGCTACATCCACTGCGTCAACTAAATTTCACTATTGATTAGCATCAGATCAGGAATAGTGACTCTCTTCTGCCTAATCTACCCTTTAATGGAGGAAATTCTTAGCAAGACAAATCAAGAATTTCTTAGAAGGACCATGCTTGGCAGAGTTTATCTCCCAACAGATGTTGGGGATAATTAAACTCTTACAACATTATGACTACATGCCTCTTTGAAAGATTTGCCTTTGCTTTTGGAAAACATTATCCATATCTTTTCTTTAGTTGGACAGATGGTATTACAGTGGAAATGTAGTTTTGCTTTTATTTCTTTCTCTACTTACTTTAACACGGATGCTGTGCACAGAATTGCCAAGTGCATTCATTTGATTTCTGAGCAGGGGTAGATATTTTTTAACATCATCCTCTTCCTTTTCTATGACTTCTGTTCATTTTGAACAAATACTGTCTTTGATGAGTGACTGTCCAGGTTATGCCGATGAAATCCTATTTCTTCTGAATACACTAAAATGTTTATGCTTCTTGCTTTTTATTGGTTAGTTTCAGCAATGTTCCTATTTTATATATTATCAATCAGAATAGAACTGTAAGGGAGCTTGGAGGTTTTCTAATCCAATCCCCTGTTCAAGCAGGAAACCCTATATCATAACAGACAAGTGGATGTTTAGTCTCTTCTTAAGCACCCACAACTTCTGAAGGCAAGGTGTTACACTGGTGAGCTGTTCTCACTGTTAGGAAGTTTTGTCCTTAATTTCTCCTTAATTCCAGGTTTTGTCTTCTTGAATAATTTTCTCCCATTAAATAAAATTTCCTTGAATAGTTTTACCCTCAAATAATGGATTACTGGCATTATTTCCATTGACATACTACATATGTCTGTATTACATATGTACAAATCTGAAGTCCTTACTTTAAGATTTTCATTTTCATCCTATCTCCAAGACTCAATTTAAAATCCTCTTAAGCTCACTATGATTTAGTCAACAATATTTTTAATAATCCTTGTAAGATGAAAGTCATCAAATGCCAGTAGTCCATTTTGTAAGGGTAAAGATAAAAATAGAGTGTCCAACTCAAGGGGCTGATGCTCATCTCTGTTTCTTAGATGAGGGAGCCAGCATTGTCTGAAGATGCTTCTGTAAGCATTGCCAGGGTATACCCTGCCAATGCCCTGTATTGCCAGGGTAACTATAGGCTGAAGTCTTTGGAATGCTGTTATCTTCCCAGAAAAGTGGTACCTATTTTTCTACTTATATTTGTATGCTTTTTGAATTGCCAGTTGGCAGCAGCTGGGCAAGTAAGGGAACTCACCTGTCATATGGTGCTTGGGTCTTAAATGCTGACTGCCACCTTTCCAGCTGACAAGCTCAGCACCTTGAACCACTGAGACATTGTGCCCAGTCTATTATCTAGATGTGTCAAATAATGTTCGCTGCACCCAAAACCAAATCTTGCCTACTGACAATCTTTGGGTAGCCAGTCACTGATATGCAATATCCATTTATTTTCTTGTTCCTTTCTATGAACTGAAGGAAGGGACAAGAAGATCACTTGAACCACCAGAGTGTTGTTCCAGGATTTCAAATTCTGTGTTTTTAAAGTTATAACTGTTTTATAAAGCATCATTTCTCCTGAGGTATAAGTCATTTTGTCACAGAAGCAGCAGACTTTTTCTTGACTTCTTTTATGATCCAATTGCATATTTTTCTGCCTTTTATGGGTCTTTCTTGCTATCTCACATTTGCAATGCCTCTTTGTCTTCTTTTCAATTCTTAAGGGTCTGTTTCATTTTCAAGAGTCTAAAAACTTATTCTGAGGATGCAGAATAATCAATCTTTTATCAACTTTTTGATCAGATATCAACCTATCTTGCAGCTGTTAGTGTCATACACTATATTCCTTTGTTTTATCTCCATTATGGAGAGCTATTTCAATTATCTTTTTTATTTTAGAGTTTACATTCTTTAAAATGATGCAGTGATAAATGAAGGTAGAGAGGAGCTTTAGAGGAAGAATATTTTAACTGTTTTGGTGAAAAGAAACCTTGATATATTTTCAAATCTTTAAGTAAACTGACTATGCTGGCACAAATCCCACAATAGCTGGCTGTTTTCAAAAAGGAAGACAAAATGCCACAAGAAACTGCAGGTCACAGCTGCAAGCTTATGTTCATTCATCTTCATTTTTCCTTTCTAGAGCATCTTTTCATTGACAGAGATATTTTATTTGTTATTGTTCCTTTCAGAAGTTTGCATGAGAGCCATAAATGATGGACTTCATGGATGAAATGATGGACGGAAAATGTGTTCAAGGCTCGCTTCAGCAATTCCACCTTACATCCCAGGCAAATTTCTTTGCAAGCTTGCTCTGAAGATTCAAACTATCTTATATTCCCATTACGGTTTTTATTTATTAAACAGAAAACAATCATCTAGATACTTAGATCATGCATTCACTGTATAAAAGATGCTAGACATTCTATACTACTAAATATAAATATCTACCAATTTGTCAGAAGACCAAGTGGCTGAAGTCTCTTGTGTTTGATCTGTAACATATATGACATTTGTAGTGGACATGGTTGACTTTAATGATGGCCTTAATACCACAGAATGAAGATTCTCTGAAGGAAAGGGCAGGTATGGGAGGGTTGGATAAGAAGGTTAAAGAAGATGGAAGATGTTAGGCGAAAACTTATAAGTCTGCAGATAAAAATACCTGTTGGACAACCCTTATCAAACTATATAAACAAATTCCCCCACCCTTCCCTGTGGCCTGGCTGGGACACAGCTCACTGCCAAGGCAAAGAAGATTGCTTGCTCTTCACATTGGAAAGCTTTCCTCAGAGGGAATGGATGAGTTGCTTTTGTAATCACAGTTGAGTCTGGAAGTCTTATTGAGACTGTTTGGGTGACTTAAGAAGACCAAATCTTAAACTGCTAGTGCCAGTTTTGTGTATTTACTTGCTCCAAATATAACCAGCTCCTTGCCCTGAAATTAGATTCACAGCCTTAGTTTCAAACCAGCTTTTGTGGACTTCTCTAGTGCTTAGCCTACAGACCCTTATAAAACAACTTTATAATTTTTTTTAAAGCTTACAGGCTGTCTTGAATTATTCTCTCAGCATTCCTGTCCATATTCTCTTTATTAGCAGTTGCAACACTAGGGATTTTTTATAAGATAAACAATATTCTTGTGAACTCTTCAAACCTGTTTTTTCTCTGACCAAATTGCCAGCCCTTCTCTATGCCTCAAAATATACAACATGTGAGTAAAAGGTCTTTAATAGATGGCTGATTGAGGTTCATCAACCTCTCTTCAGTGCTTATAACATTTGAAGCAAAGCTTTTCAGTTCTCAGCAGACACTGAATCTACACATACTCTGCTACTGTTGCTTAAACACAAGGAGGCTGTGTTTTTCCTTCACATTTATTTATTTAGCATATAGCACGTATTAGCAAGGGATCACTGAGGTGGCTTGGTGCTTCTGTGAAAGGATTTTTTTCAGGCTGTGTTATCTTTATTTTCTAGATGCCTGAATGCATATAAGGGAGGCTCCTTTCTTGTCCCTCCACAGTTTATTTGCTCATGGGAATTTGCTTCTTAAAATTAGCACTCTGTACCTCTATACTGATCTAGCTATTAGACTCTACTATATAGTTCTCTAGTCATATGCTTTAGTCTGATCTACCTACCTTTTTCCAGTTCACTCAATCATATGTCCTTTAATGAATGGTTAACCGTTCACAACATTCTATATATTAGAATTCTAATAAAGGTTGAATAATTTTTCTTGATATCTATTAGTTCCTTACCCAAACTGACTTAAAATATTATTTTAGGTTCTCAAGGCTACTCCTAGGGGACAAAAAGAACAGTAGTACAATTCTATAGGCAATATTTTGTGACATCCGCAAAATGCTCTCAAACTTCCAAATGTACCACTCCAGAAAGGATGGAGACCAGTACTAAATGTAGCCCTTTTGTCATTTGCCAGCCTCTTTTTGTTGGATTTGGTGTACTTAGAGGTGGTTGATAACAAGCATCAACATTTCAGGTTTGATGCTCACATACATAGCATAAATGACTGCAAATAACATTTCTGGTCTGTTATAGGTATTTTTTTTTCTGATTTTCAGTTGATTTTAGACTTTCTCTAATCTCTATCAATGAACTAGTGACATACTGATGAAAGTTTGCCTGCACTCAGGCTGGTAGTGATGAAGTGATCTGAACCTAAAAACATACTCATAACTTATCTATCTACTGTACTGCTTAATGCTCTGTGACTGTAAGCAGATGGTTGCAGGCAGATATTTCATCAAATAAATTATTTTCAGGAATGCCAAACTGAGTGCAAGAGGTTATTATATTTGTTTCAATTCTTACAAAGTACTGCAAAGAAAAATGAATCAAAAGCTGACACCTAGAAAATTAATAATAGTGAGTTTATTTATTTTTGCCATTTAATAATGATAAATATTCCATTCACTTTGCAACAAAGATTTTGGTTAAAAATAATACACAGTAAAAAAGCTGTGAAGCTGGCATGCTTCATAACCAAATCCCTTGTCTACTGTTTCTACTCTCTTTTTCTGCATTGGCATCAATGATTTATAGTATTTTATATTCAAGCAAACTTCAGCATTGTATGAACCTTTTCATACTTGCTTACAATAAGACAAAGAACAGGCATACTAACACCTTTTATACCCTGAAAGTATAAAACTTTTAAAAAATTAGTTTATGAGAATCTGATTTTAAATATGTCTTTTCATCCGTATGCTTCTTCAATGGTTATTGTAAAGCTAGGATCAAATATTTCTTAGGTGAAAATAGATTTGGAGATCTGTCTACCAGGAATATCACTATAGAATAAGATTCCAAGAGCAACAGCTGCAAACTAAATGAACAAGGTTACTTTCTGTAGGGATTATTTCCACAATGGAGTGCAATGAGTGCAAATGTGAAATAGACTTCCTTACCTATTAACTTGGGTAAGCATATTGCATCTGATACTCCTAAACTTGTCTCATTTATTACTTTTAAACTTTTCTTGTTCCTTCTTGTCAATGTGCTTCTGATGCAAGGACAACTTGCACACTTCCTTTTTCAACAGAACCTAATCTCTTTAGACATGATGTTGTTGTTTGATATTTTCTTGAACTCTTAGCTTGAATCTTATTTTACTTGGAATATATCTGACAGGTTGATCACAAGCAGACATTCTCCAGCCTCTTGAGTAACTTCTAAGAGAGAGAAAGTCCTAAGGATTACAGAATGAGCCTCCAAAGTTTTGAAATGTAGACACTGTTTTGTCACTCCTACCATTTCTTTCTTCAGCAAATCCTGTAACTTACAGTACATATGGCTGACATTTCTACAAACTCAGTATAACCTACCCAAACTGACAAAAAAAGCATCAATGAATTTCTGGAAAATATTAACCAGCCAACATCCTAAAGGCTCACCCCACATCTTTGAATTTATAATTACTTTTCTGAATGGGAAGATCGTCAACTGAGGGACTCTATGGAAGATCTGATGAGCTTTGCTCTTGGATTTTCCTTTGGAGACATCTATGGTATGTCAGAGTCAACAGTTAAAAAGAACATGATTCTGTCCTATCTGTACATATAAAATGTATTAATCAAAACTAGCTATCTAAGCTTCATATGATCCAAATCACTCAACACTAGAAGTCACTAGAATTATCTTGAAAGCAATTCCTTTTTTATCCACTTCTGGTGATTTGTAGACATTATGTCAACAGTTCTAATGCTTCCTTTTTGTGTATATAAGTATTATGAATGATATTTCAAAGGTCTCAGTGAGTAGGAACAATATTCATCCTGACTTCTCAAATGGATACAAGATGTCTCCTAGTTATGTTGCCAGTATTTGCTTTTTCTGTGTTTTTTTCCCTTTTTCTTATGATTTAAAGGCCCTGTCACACTGGCCGACGGATGCAAAACGTTTGTAAAAAGGACACAGTGGATAATCGTTGTTATCCGCTCTCAAAAGGGACAAAAATTTGCATAACCAGAGCGGACAACATGGAAAGGAATGGACGGGGAGGACGTAGGGCGGATGGAAAGCGGATGCTCCACAGAAGCCTAGCAGATGGAAGCGGATGGGAGTGGATGGCACATCCGCAAGGCTTCCGCGGGAGCACAGCAAAGCGGATGCGGAACGGATACAGCAGATGCAGAGTGGATGCCGAGCGGATGAAGCGGATGCACAGCGGATGCCGAGCGGAAAGCCTAGTGGATGCCGAGCGGAAGCCTAGCGGATGCCTAGGCGGATGCCTAGCATTAAATGCGCATGCGGGGAGGATGCATTGTGTCAGCCCCGCGCATATAAAGGGAAGCAGCTCCCAAGCAGGTCACCATTCAGAGGAAAGACCTGCTTCCAGCCACAAGCTTGACAGCCTGCAGCCTGCCTGCCTGCCTGCCTGCCAGCCAGCAACCCCACAACCATGGGAGAAGAGAGAAAGCCTCAGCCATCTGCTGCCAGCCCTGGCAAGAGGGACAGGGCCACCTCCCACCCCCTGGCCTCACTCTGCTTCTGCTGGGGCTTCTGCAGGCCGGGCTCGCTCTTCTGGGGCTGGGGCTTCTGCTGCTTCTGCTTCTGGAGGAGCTGATGATGGTGCTTCTGGCAGTGGTGCTTCTGCTGGTGCTTACTCTGCTGATGCTGCTTCTGGCGGTGGTGCTTCTGCTGGTGCTTACTCTGCTGATGCTGCTTCTGGCGGTGGTGCTTCTGCTGGTGCTTACTCTGCTGATGCTGCTCCTCGTCCTGCTGGCTCCTGCTGGTGCTCCTGGTCCTGCTGGTCCCTGGTCCTGCTGGTCCTGCTCGTGCTCCTGGTCCTGCTGGTACTCCTGGTCCTGCTGGTGCTTACTCTACTGCTGCTGATCCTGGTCCTGCGTGTGCTACTGGTCTCTGCTGTGCTCCTGGTGCTGCTGGAGCTGCTGGTCCTGCTTTTGCTGCTGCTGCTCCTGGTGGTGTGTGGAGGAGCAGCCCTACAACCTGGAAGCCCCTCTGATGATGGCCATGTGGTCCTGCCAAAGGGAGGAAGAGGCATACGCGAGAACGGGAGAGGAGGCCAATACAACATCGAAGAGGAACATGAGGATGAGTGCTGGAGTGGCTGAGAGAAAATGAGTATCTATGGAGGAGGGACACAGGCTATATAGGGACACCAAAAGGAAGCAGGCTGCTTGGAGAGAGAAGGCGGAGAGCCTGGGCTACACTTCGGAGGTGCTCCTCAGCTGGTGGAAGCACATGCACACCTGGTATGGGAAGCTGCACCTCAAGAAATCTGGCCAGGCCGCGGTCAAGCTGACGGACAGAGAGACCTACGTTATGCCAAGTGCAGCTTCCTGGAGGGTGAGATCCACCACCGAGGAGCAGCCCCTCTCAAAACCCTCTCTCTTAGGAAGCCTGCTGAGAGCCAGTCCTCTTCCAGCAGAGAGTCAGCTCCTGTCTCCAGGCAGGTATCTGTGGAGCGTACCACGACGCAGACCCCCCGACAGCTGTAGTACCCGTGGCAGAGTGTGTGGAGGACCCCATGGCGCAGTGGGAGAAAGGAGATGGCACTTCCACCACAGCCCAACCCGCATCCACCTCCAGCTCCACCTCCACAGAAAGGCAGAAAGCCAGACAGAGGGGCAGAGCCACACTGTCCTGCTGGAGATAAGAGACACCTTCAGGAGCAGCATAGATCTCCTCTCTCAGCTGGTACACACTGACTCCTCATCCTCCAACTGCAAGCCCTTCCTCACCTATGTGAACCAGACCCTCATGGACATGCGGAACCCCAGTACCAGGTGGTGAAGGACCGGATCACCGAGCTGCTTCAGAAACTCTGCAGACCCAGATGAACCTGCTCCCACCCAGTCCAGGTCTGCTCCTCACCCCAGGTGATGTCACTCCCATTCCAAGGCTTTCCACAGGCCCTCACCTACCAAGGCTACGGCTACCAGGAGGTCCAGCAGCACAGGCAGCAGCCCTTCCAGTCCAGGTACAGGTTCATTGGACCGCCACATTGCCACCGGTTCCACTGATGCCACCGATGCCACCCACGCCACTGATGCCACCGATGCACCGATGCCACCGATGCCACCCACGCCACCGATGCACTGACGCCAGTCCTCACCCAGTTCTCAACATCACGGGGCTGAGCCAGCTGTCTGAGAGCTTCCTCAACACACCGTCCCCTGTTGTTCCTTTCAGGGCCAGGCACCCAGTGGCACTTCAGACCAGCACTCCAGCAGCAGCCACCTCCACAGCACCTGGACCCTTCACCCCTGACACTGGCACACCTCCAAGTGACCAAGAGGAGTGCCAGAGTCTGGGTGGCTACCTGTTGACTTTATTTTTCCTTTGGACACTTGACTTGGGTCATTTTTTCTTTTACAGCTGTGTTATTAATAAAGATTATCTTAGCTTCACACACTTGCTTCATTTATTTTTTTCAATAAAGTCTTGGTGGAAACTTTTAGAAACGGTTTAAGCATTTGCATGCTTGTGGGATTGGTTAAGATAGCAGTGGGATGGGGCAAGGATACCTTGGGATGGGTATAATATAAGATACTGTGGATGGGCAGGGATACCTTTGGATGGGTAAGGATAGCAGTGGGATGGGCAGGGATTCCTTGGGATGGGTTAAGATACCTGTGGGATGGGCAGGGATACCTTTGGGATGGGTAATAGCTGTAGGTAGATAAACCTCCAGTGCAAGCATAGTAGGACTGTATGGTCCACCCTCCCAGGTGCCACAACCTATGGCCCTTCATTTACAATAATAATGTAATCATTCATCCACACATGCAACATAAACACAACTCTTTATTAAATGCCCTGCTTCATTGTAGGCCCACCCAACATACATGGCCAATCTCATCAATGTGATGAGACAGGCTGAAGGAAGCATCCATTAATCATCTATCATCTGTTCTTGCCACTCCACTGCTCCAGCTGGGGAGTTGCACCAGTGGTTTCAGGAGGTTGCGTGCTTCTTCCCTTCATGTGAGGCTCTGTTGGGACCTTGTACATCCTCAGTGTCTATCAGGTTTTGCCCTTGCTCCATTCCCCAGGGTCCATGTCCCCATTGCCTTGTTTGGAGGTCCATGAGCCTGTTCTGCAACACTGGGTAGCGGGTGCACATGAGATTGTGTAGGATGCAGCAAGCTTCCACGATCCTCCTCACAGTCTCTGGGCGATGCTGCATGTTGGTGAGAAGTACATGGAACCTGTTGGCCAGGATGCCAAAGGCGTTCTCCACCACCCGCCTTGCCCTGGACAGCCTGTAGTTGAAAGATCCTCTCTTATGGGTGAGGAGTCTGGAAGTGTAGGGCTTCATGAGGTAAGTTCTGAGGGAGAAGGCGTCATACCCTACGATGAAGTAGGGCACATCTTACGTGTCGTTGGCAGGGGGTCTAGATCTGGGAAGCCCATGATGAGGTGTGTTCCAGCCCTCCTTGAGGTCACTGGCATTGTATACCTGGGCATCTGAGCTGAACCGTTGCCTGAAGCATCGATGTACATGAACTGTAGTCAACATCGACCATCAGCAAAGGGGATGATGCTGAAGAAGCCGTTGTAGTTGAAATAAGTGGACCCCGACTTGGCTGGAGCTGTGCAGGCCACGTGCTTTCCATCTATAGGCTCCAACGGTGTGGGGGAAGTTCCACTTCTGATACCACTGCTCTGCAACTTTCTTCCAGCCTTCTTCAGTGGAGGGGCACTGGAGGAGCTCCTCCAGGTTTTTTTTCGATGATGGCCTGCACCACTTCTCTGACCACAATGGTGAGGGTTGTGTGGCACCCTCCAGCCATACTGCATCTCCTGTAGGTGGTCCCCTGAGGGCCTGGTGGCGCAGAGTCAGTGCCACTTGAGCCCAGGGTCAGGCTGGGCTGGAAGTTGTGCTCTGCTTGGTCACTGGGTGTCAGCTGCTCCACAACTTTGTCAAACATGGCTGGAGCATCCTCTATGAAGTTCTGGAATGCACGAGTGTCTTCGTTCCTGAGCTCCACCATCAGCTTGTTGTGCAGTCTGTACTTTTGCTCTTCTCCCAATCCATCTTCGGACCCAGACGCTTTCTTGGCCGCCTCCTTTTCTTCCTGTAGAACAGTTGAAAGAGCCTGTAGATGGCTTCGCACTGTTGCAGAATGATGGTGGCTACCAAAAGGAGTGTGTTTTGATCCATGGTGGACATCAATGGATGCTGTGGAAGAGCAAGAGCCAGATGAAGGCTGCAGAGATCTGCACAGCAGGGCTGCTGGTCTGAAAGTGAGATCCAGGTGAGTTGTTCCCCTTTTTTATCGGCAATACAGGTTTTCCCCTGGTGTCCTTCTGCATCCTCTAGGCATCTCTAGACATCCTTAATATCCGAGATAGGTCCCCTCTGCGAAACATTTTTTCATTTTAAATGCTTGTTTGCAAGCTGCATCCACTTGCATCCTTTCTCTTGTCCGTGCATACTAATGCTTTGTGTCCGTTCCGCGTCCGTTTCGTTCCCCCATTCCGTTTCCGCTGGAGCGGATGCGAGTTGCGCGGATGTGCAGCGGATGCCTAGCGGATTTAGCGGACGTGTAACGGATGACGATGGATGCAGAACGGATGTTCCCCATATGCGTAGCGGATGCAGAACGACGCGTTGGATACATTTTCTGCTCAAAAGTTTTGAGCAGCTCAAAACTTTTTGAGCGGATGGAACCTCAGCCGACGGATGCTGGATGGATAGAGAGGAAGAAAAATGGAAGCATCGCGTTAACCAATGGATGGCAAGTGTTTCTCTCCATTTTACATCCTCTTTCCTTCCTTTGGTGGAGTGTGACATGGGCTTAAGATTGGGAAAAAGACCAGAACCTCTAGCAGACAAAATGATCTTGTTTCCACACTTAATATCACTCACACAAACACTGATTAATATACAATAATGTGAAATGCAGCCATTTATCCCCAAATTTTGCCACCACAATTTAATGGTCTTTTTAAAGAGTAGTACTAGCAGTGGCAATTCCAACCCATAGTTTTCCATCTCAGTTTCTCAGTTTTTCACATATTTCTGTCTGTCTGTCTGTCTGTCTGTCTGTCTGTCTGTTGTCTCTCCCTCTCTCCCCCTTCCCTCTCAAGTTGTGTCAGTGAAAAGTAGCCATTTGATTATCAAATTTCATTATCATGACCTCTCAGCTCAGGAACATTAATGATAGTCTGTAGTTATGTAACAGAGAGTATAGGTTGTCTGCTGTAACTGAGCAGAATTTTGCACCTTTTAAAAATGTCCAGATTATAAGAAAAATCAAGATACTATTTTTCTAATTTATTTATCTTTTTACGAATCCGACCCTTAAACTTCTTTAAAGATTTTTAAAATATAAAGGACAGTAATTTCGAGGTCTTTAAATAGGAACAGAGGAACTGTAATATTATAGAAATGAAAAGCACACTGAAAAACTAATACTTTTTGTCAAACCATTTTATAATGCCATACATAAGACACCTCAAAAATATGCAAATACCTTCCTTTGCATGTGTCATTTTCTTTAAGCTTGAACTATTTCATTGTGATACTTTACTTTTATTGTTTTGCCCCAAAGTAGATTTCAATTGATTTGAGGAGATACATACCGTTTTGGTTACGTATTTGTTACATCTACAGCATCAGGTTCACTCATAACACAGATGAGATGATAATAAAATAGAAGCTGTCTAGCTGATATTAAAATGACAGTTGATGAAGCAATGTTTTTACAAGTTTTTAACAATGGCAAACATTGTAAGAGTTTTAACAGCAGTAACAACCTTGTTCCTTGTTTTTCAATGTTCCTTGTTTTCATTAAAACAATGAAATCAGTCTTTCTCGGTCTATTCCTTCCAGCTTTGTTGGAATCACAAGTTGTAGAATTGACAGCTAAATCAAAGAATGCAAGCTAATGAAATGAAAACAACATTACTGCAGTCACAATAATCCAGCAACTGCTTGATCAAAAATATATCACAGCATGAAATGCAACCCAAAGAGACTGGAGGGATCAAAATGAACAAAGCTGCAATGCTGAATCAATGCTGCACTGAAGTGTAAACCAAATTTTTTATATGTACAGGCAACATATGCAAACAAAAGGGAGAGGACTTGCATTGCATTGCTATGTCTACCCTCTTGTCTAGTTTCATTTCCCAGCACGTTATCCATTGTGTTTATATGTGGATAGTCAGAAATCAAGATGGCTATTTGTCAATGGATCAGAAACATTTCCAGAAGAAAATAATAAGAAAAGAATATTTCCCTGGGAAGAAAAAGAAAGTCTCTGATTGGCTTAGAATTTGAAAAACCACTCCCCCCCACACACAAACCCTGCATTGCCTGTTTTGAAATAACAGAATAGAACATAATTTTTATTGACCAGATGTGATTGGATACACAAGGAATTTGTTTTGATGCAAATGCTCTCGGTGTTCATAAAAAGAAAAAAATACATTTGTCAAGAATCATGGGTATAACACTTAATAGTAGTCAAATCAAATAGTAGTCAAATCAACTGGGCAATAAGCAGTCAAATCATACTAGGGACCGCAATAATAAGCAATCAAATAAAATAATACTAATAAACAGTCAATAAAAATAATAAGAACACAAGCAACAAAGTTACATTCATGGAGTCAAAAGTGGGAGGAAATGGGTGAAAGGAAGGATGAGAAGATGAATAGTAATACTAATAGTAATGCAGATTTAGCAAATAGTTTGACAGTGTTAAGGGAATTATTTGTTTAGCAGAGTAGTGGTGTTCGGGGAAAAAAACTATTCTTGTGTTTGTTTTTTCTGGTGTGCAGTGCTCTACAGTGTCGTTTTGAGGGCAGGAGTTGAAACAGTTTCACAGCCCTCTTTTTGACTAAAAAAAATTAAATAAAATAAATTTCTCAACTCACTTTTAATCCAATCTGCAATTTTCTTACTTTGTCCTTACTAGCACCAGACACCACCACCCCTCCACACACAAATGAAGTAGTACGGATTTGGGGCATACTGGGAGAATCTTCAGCTAATCATTGCTCTACCCAGCTAAAGGCCGTGTCACACTGCACCATCGGATGCAAAGAGAAAGTAAAACGGACAAAAAAGCTTTCCATCCGTTTGAAAACGCGATGTACTTACTGCCAACGTTTGGCTTACTCTCTATCCGTCCAGCATCCGTTTATTGATGTTTCATCTGCTCCAAAAGTTTTGGGCTGCCTAAAACTTTTGCGCCTAGCCTCTAAAACTCTTTCGAACGGAAAATGTATCCCAATTCCGTCCGTTTCTGCAATCTGCTTACGCATCTCGCTATTGCAGTGCGGGTTTACGCATCTGTTACTTGCCATCCCGCTATACCTCATAGGCGTCACTGCCCAACTCTGCCGCGCAACTCGCATCCGCCCCCGGAGCGCAAGCGGAGGAAGCACAACACGGATGCAGAACGCGCATGCCAAGCCGGTCGGATCCGCAGCAATGTGAAAACAAAGCGCGCCTTACAACGGAAAACACAAGTTTCGGCAGAGGGGACCTATTCTCGGCACTATGCTAAGCAGTGCTCCTCCACAGGACCAATCGCCTAGAGGATGCCTAGCGAGATGCCACGAGGATGCAAAGGCACACCCTACTCACTGCCTATTAAAAAAACGTGGGGAGCAACTCGCCTGCCATCTCTACTTGCCAGACCACAGAGCCAAGCTGTTGAGAACCTCTGCAGCCTATCATCTGACTCTCCTCTTCCACCACGCATCCAGTCATGGTCACCGTGGAGTGTGCGACCAAAATTCTCTTTTCGGCAGGCCAACATCTTCTGCAACACTGCGAAACCATCTAACAGGTCTCTGTGAGCGAACTACGGAAGAAAAGGAGCCCACCCAAAAAAGAGTCCTGGCTCCAAAGACTGGTTCCACCAGAAGAGCACAAGTACGTTACTTACAACAATGGCTGCATCGGTGCAGTCAGGGGCGAACGACCCTCGGGCGTTCCAGAACCTTCATCGGAATATGGCCTCCAGGCCATGTTTGATGAACTTGTGCCAGCGCCTGGGACACTCAGGTTGACCAAGGACAGAACACCAACTTCCCGGAGCCAGCCCCCATGGAACCTTGGGTTCACAGGTGACAGCTCACCTTCTGTGCCACCTGGCCTCAGGGACACCTTCTACAGAGAATGCCAGATGGCTGGACGGTGCCCGCCCAGCACCATCAGCCTTTGTTGTCCAGAGAGAGTGTGCTGCCAGGCCATACATAGAAAGGAATACACAAGGAGGAGCACCTCCTCCAGTACCCGCTCCACTCGAAGGAAACAAAAGGCTGGCCTTGAAGAATGTTGCAGAGCAGTTTGGTTGGCAAAGTGGAAACTTACCCCACACCGTTGGAGCCATAATGGGACAAGCACCGTGGGCCTGCAAAACCTTCAACCAACTAGCTCCACTTATGTTCAACTCCAAGGGCTTCATTCAGCATCATCTCTTTCGCCCATGGTCAATGCCCTGATGACTACAATTCATGTACATCGATCGCTTTCCATGGGCAAACGGCTTCATCTTCAGATGCCGCAGGTATAACTAATGCCATCCGGACCTCAATTGAGGGGCTGAAAAGCAAACCTCATGGTCGGCTTCCCAGCATTCCAGACCCGCCTGCCCCAACGTATACCAAGATGTGCCCTACTTTCATCTATGGCGGCGATGACGCCTTCTCCCTAAACAACCTACCTCATTGCAAGCCCTACACCTCAATGCCTCACCTTGAGAGATGGATCTCTCAACTAACAGGCTGTCCAGGCCAAGGCCGCGCGTGGTGGAGACAGCCTTTGGCCATCCTGCGCCAACAGGTTTCCAGTACTTATAGCCAACATTCAGCATCGCCAAGACCATGAGGAGGATCGTGGAAGCGATTGCCTGCATTCCCTGCACAATCCTCATGCCGCAACCGCCCTACCCGGTCTTGTTTCTTACATAACAGGCTTTGACCCTCCAGCAAGGCAATGGGGACATGGAGCCTGGGGAATGGACGGCAAGAGCGAAACCTTATAGACACCTGGGGGTTGCAAGGGCCGTACAAGAGCCTGTCACATGGAGCGCGAAGAAGCCAGCGCAAACCTCTGAATACACTGGTGCAACTCCCCAGCTGCGACAGTGGAGGGGCCAAGACAGGATGTAGATGCTTAAAGGCGATGCCTTCTTCAGCCCTGTTCATCACATGGATGAGATTGGGCCATGTATGTTGGGGGCCTACCAATGAACAGGCGTCTAATAAAGAGTTGTGTTTGGTGGCATCAATGCTTAATTGTTATTGATAATGCGAAGGGCCATAGGGTTGGGTAATTGGAGCGGTTGGACCATCCAGTCCACTAGGCCTTGCACTGGAGGTTTATTGCTAGTCCATCCGGCACAGGCTATCCCTTCCCATCCAGGTGACTAAGCCTATCCTTAACCCATCCCACAAGCATGCAAAGGCTAACCATTTCTAAAAGTTTCCACCCAGACTTTATAGGCAAAAAAATAAATGAACAAGTGTATGAAAACCAGAAGATAAACTTTATTAATAACAAAACTGTAAAACGCAAAATGATCCAATTCAATTGTCCAAATAAAAGTCCACAAAAATAATCCAGGCAGCCCAGTCTCTTGCATCCTCTTCCGGTCACTCGGAGGTGTGTGCCCAGCTCTTAAGCGTTTTATGTTAGGGTGCACGGTGGCTGCGCGAGGTGCGTGCTTGCTGCAGCTGCTGGTCTGAGGTGTTGCTGAGGCCTGGCCGAAGAGGACAACAGGGGACCGGTGTGTTGCAGGAGAGCGTCTCGTGAGAGCTGGCTCAGCCGCCCCGCGATGCTGAGAGGTCCTTCATGCATGCCAAGGGACGTGTCAGCCCCAGCTACTGAGGACAGATGCTACTGAGGCCGCGGCTTGGCTTGGGCACGAGGAAGGAGTAGTGTACAGCTTGAGGACGCCTTCCGAGGATTTCTGATCAACAGCAGTGGCCGCGGCTGCACGACCCCCTCTGACGAGCCCCTGAGTGGTAGGGATCACTCAAGACTTATGCTGCCCTACAAATGATTTTGCTGTTGGCATCCGCATCCGCGATCCCGTGGGCCTGCGGATGCGCCTCCACACTGGCTTGCGTTAATGCCTGAAGCATGTGACAGGTGCTTCTGCTGCGCTGAACTCCGGGTAGCTTGCTAGCCCCTGCGAGGTGAGGGCTGTGGGAAGCCCTCGGTATGGAGGACGATCACCGTGTGTGGAGGAGCAGACCCTGGATCTGGTGGAGCAGGTTCAGCTGGGATCTTGGCAGGGCGTTTTTTAAAGGGGCGGCAGCGTGCGTGATCCATCTCCTTCACCAATCCGTACTGGGGAATCCGCATCTCCTTGTTAGGGTCGGTTTACCGTAATGAGGAAGTGGGCTTGGGCTTGAGGCAGGAGGATTCAATGGGGACCAAACTGAGAGAGGAACCTATGCTGGTGCGGATGGTGCTCCTGATCTCCGAACCAGGACATTGTGGCTGTGCCGCTCCTGCTGTCTGTCCTCTGCCTTACTGTGGAGGCGGAAGGTGTGGTGGATGCGGGCTTTCGGCATGCGGTGGACACAATGTCTCCTCTCTCCACCGCACAGGGAGTCCTCATCCCTGCTCCAGGCACACTTTCCACACCTGCCCGGGGTTCTCCGGCCGTCGGCAGCTCCACAGAAACCGGCTTGTGGAGACAGGGACTGACTCGTCGGGTGCAAGCAGGACTGGGTCGCAGCAGGCTGCTGAGAGAGAGGGTAGAACGATGGGCTCCTGGTGCTGCTCGTGGGCGGTACGCTCACCTCTCAGGAAGCTGCACTTGGCCTTACATGAGTTCTCTCTGTCCGTCAGCTTAAACCGCGAGCCTGGCAGATTTTTGAGGTCAGTTCCCATACCATGTGTTGCATTGTGCTTCCACCAGCCAGGAGCACATCACAGTGTGTAGCCCAGACTCTCCGCCCTCTCTCTCCAAGCAGCCTGCTTCCGCTTGGTGTCCCTGTACAGCGGTGTCCCTTCTGCCACAGATAGTTGTTTCTCCCTCAGCCACTCCAGCACCTCATCCTCATGTTCCTCCTCGAATGCGCAGTATTGCCTTTCCTCTCCCGTCCTGGCATATGCCTACTTCCTCCTTTTGGCAGGAGCCAGATGGTCCCTCATCAGAAGGCTCAGCGGTGGTAGGGGCTGCTCCTCCACACCAACAGTAGCAGGCAGCAGCAGCAGCATCACCAGCAGGATCATAATCAGCATCAGCAGGATCACAATCAGCAGCAGCAGCAGGATCAGCACAGCAGCAGCCAGCAGCAAGACCAGCATCAGCAGCAGCAGAGTAAGCAGCAGCAGCAGGGTCAGCAAGACCAGGAGCACGAGCAGTCAGCAGCACGAGTAGGACAGGAGCACGAGCAGGACCAGGAGACGAGCAGGACCAGGAACACGAGCAGAACGAGCAGGACCAGCAGGAGCAGCAGGACCAGGAGCAGCTTCAGCAGAGTTCGCAGCAGAAGCACCACTGCCAGGAGCAGCTACAGCAGAAGCTCAGAATTGAATAGCGAGCCCAAGCAGCAGAAGCCCAGCAGAAGATGAGTCCAGGGCCAGGGGCGGGAGGGTGGCCCTGTCCGCTCTTGCCAGGCGATGGCGGGCAGGTTCCTGAGCTTGCGCTTCTTCCCATGGTTGGGGTTGCTGGCTGGCAGGAAGGCTTGCAGGAACGCTGGCAAGGCACCAAGGCTTGCAGGAAGGCTGGCAGGAAGGCTGTTAGGAAGGCTGTTTAAGGAAAGGCTGGCAGGAAGGCTGGCAGGAAGGCAGGCACCAAAGGCTGGCAGACAGACTGGCTGGCAGGGAGGCTGGAGGCAGGCTGCCAGCAAGGCTGGAAGGAGCTGCCAGGAGGCTGGCAGCGAGGCTGGCACAGGGAGGCTGGCAACAAGGCTGGCAGGGAGGCTGTGAGGCAGGCTGCCAGCAAGGCTGGAAGGGAGGCTGGAAGGCAGGCTGCCCAGCAAGGCTGGCAGGGAGGCTGCCCAGGAGGCTGGGAGGCAGGCTGGGAGGCAGGCTGGCAGGGAGGCTGGCAGAAAGGCTGGAAGGCAGACATGCAGCAAGGACTTGATGTATGAAGCAGCAGGTCTTTCCTCGGAATGCTGGCCACGAGCGAGCTGGCTTCCCTTTATATCCGAGGTGCTTGCGCAATGCATACCCCCGCATCTCGCAATTAAATCAAGGCATCCGTTCTGCTTCCGCTGTGCTTCCTAGGCTTCTGCTCTGTATCCGCTTTATCCGCTGTGCATCCGTTCTGCGTCCCGTTTTTTGCCGTTCCGCATCGCTTTGCTGAGACCCCCCCAAAGCCCTGCATCCGCTCCCATTGCGCTCCATCCGCTGGGCGTCCATTTCGCATCCGCTTGCATCCGTTCGCGTCCCCCCGCGTCCGTTCCTTTCCGTGTTATCTGCCTTCAATTATGCAAATTTTCACCCCTTTTGCAAGCGCGAGCGGAAACAACGGATGCAACATTTTTCTCTTCCGTTGTGTCCTTTTGGCATCCGTTGGGCAGTGTGACAGGGCCTTAACCAGTGGCCAGGCAATGAGAAGCCACCAAAACAGTAATCATTTCCTGCTTCAGATCTATGAATTGTTGAGTATTCTGTTCCTTGAAATGTTCCAGTCCTCCATGAATTGACACAAATTCCATACTTCTTGCTTCAAAACTTTGGTTCATAGCTGGGTTTACCAGATACCTGAACAGGCATAAGAGAACACAGACAATTTGAAAGTAGGACAAATGGAGGGAGCGGGGCAAGAAGGGCATGTTAATTATTCAACTTTCTTGGCATGCATCAGTGGCATGTACATGGCATTGCTCTTTTAGTATCAGAAAAAATGGTTCCACCCCCCTCACCCATTTGCAGGAATCTGCTAGAGCCAGTTAGGAAACAAAGGCCTTCAGCATGCAACTGTGTAAGATCTTGTCAATTTCAGCGCAAGTGGTTGCAAGGTACTAATCAATTAATTAAGGACACAGACCTGAGCTTGTTAGCTTGCAGTTAGCACTTTTTAGGTGCCTGCTGGGACACAGGGAAAAGCTTCTCGGGAAGATACTCAAACAGCTGGCCAATATTTGATTCTAAGGCTGTATCTTAGCCTTAGAGATCAGGGGGAAGGGAGGACATGTTCTCCTTTTGCCAGACACCTGTAACCCTATTCTTGGCATTATTCTAGAAAATCTTGTGAGGTCTGTTATCTCAGCAAATTCTTATAGATATTAATCCAGTGAAATTGCTTATGAAGGACTTTTCTAACAGTGAAGGACTTTTTGAAGACAAAATATAGAAGGAAGATAGCACCAATTTAATATACAGAATCAGTTGCAACAGTTGTAACCAGTTCTACATCAGGCAGACAGCGCAACAACTAAAAATCAGAATCTATGAACACCAGCTGGCTGTCAAATGACATGACCTGAAGTCCCTGATCACTAACTCACACTGACAACAAACAACACAGGTTTGATTGAGATGAAGCTGAAATCTTCTGCTACCCCAAAACCCATGAGGCATGCAAATTTATTGAAGTCTGACATTCTATCAACAGATCCATCAAGAAACACATTGACTTAGAAACAGAATATGAACTAATAAAGAAGCAGACCATCAGATCAATCAGTCTATGACAGAACTAAATCCCACACCAGCTGAATTTTGCACCTCACAGCAACCAGTCAGAAGTCACAAGACCAGAACCAGTCTTGTGAATCAGCCAGCCTTGTTATTCAGTCTTGTGATTCAACCATTCCTGTGACTCAATTAGTCACCAACCAACCTATATAAATGAACAGGACACTTCATCCAAAACTCCCCACTCAGTTTGGTAATGAAACATCTGGAACCCAAGTAGCAAGCTTGGAGAACAAACCTCTGGCTAAAACCAGGGGTGGGATCCAACAGGGTTAATACCGGTTCGGTGATTTAACAAGGTTCATTGATTTACGATGTGCTTCCCTGCACGCTGTGCGCGCACCTCTAAATCATCATCAGCTTACTGCCTGGACAGCTGAGCAGCGCTGAGTGCAGAGAAGCAGTGTTTGAAAAAGCACTTTTTTCCTGTTTTTTCAGCCACAGCTGTGCCTCGCACAGCAGCTGAGGTTGAAAAAGCAGGAAATAAAGGTCAGGTAAGAGCCCAGGCAGACGGGTGGGCCAAAACATCAGCAGATATAGAACTGGTTCCATGTCTGCTGCTCTTCAGAGCTACCGGTTCTACAGAGCCGGACAGAACTAGTCGAATCCCACCTCTGGCTAAAACTTTTCTAACAGCTGATCTGTGCAAGCCAGATTTGTGGTGTATGTCAGAATCTAATTCACAGCTGCTGTAATGAAACAAAATGTTTTTCAAAAGATGATAAGCCATGATTATAAGTCATGATTATGACTAGACATACTGAGTGAATGTCATCAACTGTCAAGTTTGCAGTAAATCCTGGTTTAAAAAAGCCATTAACTAGTTTAAGTTGCACAGCCAATCATGTACAGAATTTATTTGCTGACATTTATATAGCTTCCATTTATTTTTTTAAAAAAGGAATATCAGTCCATAATATGTATTTGGATTTTGAATTTAGATTCTTAACATGCATGTTCCCATCTTTGCCTTAAAAAACTCCAGACCCCTATTTGGAATTAACCATATTATCTGTTGTCTCTTTTTTGGACAATGTGTTTTATTTATTTATTTACTATTTATTTTATTTTATTTGTCAATCACAAGATAATAGGTATAAGTATAAACATGAGTAAGAATACAGGAAATAGGTACAAATAAATGGGGANTTTGAGGTTAAAGGAGTGGGGGTTTGAGGAATGTAGTGCATTCCAGGCATTGACCACTCTGTTGCTGAAGTTGTACTTTCTGCAATCAAGTTTGGAGCAGTTAACATTGAGTTTGTATCTGTTGTGTGCTCTTGTATTGTTGTGGTTGAAGGTGAAGTAGTCATTGACTGGTAGGACATTGCAGCAGATAATTTTGGGTACTACGCTTAAGTCCAACCATAGGCTTTGTTTATATGTGTTTAATATTTTTGTCTACAAAAATCTAGATCAACTGTAAGTATTATCTTGAGCATGTCACAATACTTCATATGCCTCCTAGTTGGTAGGATGTAGACCATATTATTTTGACTTCCAAAGGAAGTTTCTCAGTTAGTTTTCCTGAAATGCCATGAACCATATTTGAGATAAAAATGGACTGAGAATCTGCTTGGAGCACTGTTTAAAATGTGTCAAAACTGAATGAAGATGTTCTCATCTTTTGGATAGTGTTAATTAATACATATGTGTAATTGAAGTTATGAATTAAAGAGTTCATCAATGTATATTAAGAATATTATGCAATTTAAAAAGAGTAAGTAGATGAATGTATGTACCTTGGTAGAATGCTTACCAAGGGAGGGACTGAAAGACCTGAAAATACAAATACTGGTAGTAGGATACTTGGAGGAGTGGGAAGAGGAGAGAGAGGGGGGAGGGGGGAGAGAGAGATACAACTGTTGAGTATAAGAATTTGCATCTATCTACTTTGTTACATATGAGTGTTGAGTGTGCCAAGAGAAAGTAAGTTCAAAGTGTTGAAAATGGAGGAGTTAAGTGTATGTGAAAAATCAAGAACAAATTCTAGAAGTCTAGAATGAAGTGCTGAAATAATGTGACTGAGTACAAAATAGAGATCTGAATAATAGAAGTATGTTGAGTTTGGTCATGTAGAAAAAATGAATGTGGAGAAAACTGAAGAACATATATTTAGGAAATGATGAATAAGTTGAAGGGAAGGGGAAGTGTCATGTCCCTGTTGGAGACTGATTCCGAGGGAGAGGAGGAACAGCTGGCAGGGAGTGGAAGTGTGGCTCCGGAGGTTGTGGAGGAGGCTGGGGAAGGCAGCAGCCAGTTGGGCAGTCAGAGGAAGACCTAGGCCCATCCCCTCTCCATCCTGGGGCATGCAAGAAGGAGAGGATAAGGGAGAGACATGAATGGCATGGTCTACGGGAAGGGCCTTTATCCTTTTCATGGGCTGCAGCTGTGAGAATTGGTTAAAAGGATGGACATGCATATGGGACAGTGCTGGAAAGAAAGCATGGAAATATCTCTAGTCTGTCATTCCTCTCTGAGTTTGGTGTCCTTCCCATTATGTGTTCCAATATCTGTGGACATCTTCAAGCCCTTATCTTGCCTGGTTCCCTTAATTGCTTCAGTGTGGTTTGTGTTGTTTTCCCTCTTTATAATTTAGAGGCATTTTTAGTTTAAATGGCATTTCCTTCTTTTCATAACTGCTTGTGGGGAGTTTTTTGTCTCCAGTCATGGATATTTGAAGATGTAAAGTAAAGTGAAGGAATAAAAGGGGCTTCACTTGTTTTTGTGATTGTATTTATTTTGTATCCCACCCTGGGTCTTCCCACAGGGAAGACTAAATTTGTTTTTAGAGAGACTTTCAAGAAGAAAGCTGAGAAGCTTGAAGAACAAATATGTATATGAATTAATGGAGGATAGAAGCAAGATCAGTTTTCAAGAATAAAAAAAGAATGTAAATATAAAAGCCATTGGTTTAAGTGAGATTTAACTATATTTCCTATTTTTTTAATCTTGTACCTTTAATTTTTTTATCTTATTTTGTACTACTTTTCTGCACTTTGCATAATTATGTACTTGAAAATGAATATTGTGATGGATATTTATGTATGTATGCATAATTGTCATTTATTTTAATGGATAACACTTGGGTTTTCCAGGAAGTTCATTAGGTCATAGATTTTCATTACAAGCTTGGGATTGTGCACAAATTTTAATGTACCAGCATTACATTGTTGATGTAAAATAGAATTTTTATGAAGAACATATGGAATTTAGCAGCCATAATATTTCTAGCATGTAGATCTTTTACTTTTGTGCTTGGTTTCATGAGGTTTGTGTTCAGCTAAATTACCTGTTAGATGAGATTGACAGCTAATTTAAATGTAACATTTCCTGAATGACATAAGTATTTGAGGCTAAGTTTGGAGACAATCTAATTAGTTTAAAAATATATGCAAAGCTAATAACTTGTCTGCCCCCAAAGAACTCTATTTCAGGGATTCATCTGACATGGATTTAACTAGGACTTTGTGGTTTGGGGATTTACCACAAAGTCACTAGTGTAAACCAGACAACGTAAAGTTAAACATTCTTCTGTGCATTGAAACCTTTGATGATACAAATAGAAATGCGGACACCTTGTAATATAACTTTTTTTTAACAAATTTTATTCAGTTTTTCACATTAAAAACAAAACTCTCTTTTTAGTGGACAACAAATTTCCAGGCCATCACCTTTACATACAAATATGACAGCAATTATACATTCATATGTACATACTTAATTCTATTATTACCTTTTCCATTCCAAATTTTCAGTAAGGAGAGAAACAAACACATTAATTCTAGTCTCTTTCTATTAATTCTCAGTCGAAACATCATTTTGTTTCATTTCAATTATTTCAAATATAATCTTTAATATTTATTTTAAAAATAAAGATAAACAATATGTGTTTGCCTAATATCAATAATAATAATAATAATAAAGATGATTTCATATTCCCTTTCCATTCACATTCTTTTGGTGAATTCTAGATTAATACAAATGTTTAACACACACACACACAAACAAAGTATAGGTTTCCTTCCTTTTACTCTTTTGAGTGTGACACCTCAGTGATTAAAATATACCTTTATTCACATCTTGATTTCAATAAACCATTATTTTAAAAAAGTTACAATAATAATCCTTCATCTTTTCATTTGGATTCCACAGCATATTTTCCCCGCTTGATTTTTAATAAGAGTTATCAGTATCTATATTACCCTAATTTCTAAATATTTTTAATTGCAGAAATATTCTTATTACCCCTTTACCCTCAGAATCCCCTTTTTAATTCATCAACCATTTACCTCTGAAAAACAATTTCTTTTCAACTTTTACAATTCCATATTTCTTTATTTCATGCACCTGTTTCTTACTGCTTCTCCTCCCATCTTTTCCCCATATCTTTTCTTGTTCCAGTTTACATCCTCTTCTTTCTTAATATCTTCCTTTCCCTTTCTGCTGGGTCTTACTGCCTTTCCTGACTTCACAGGTTTTCCCCCTTTTGATTGCCTTCTTAAATGTCAACTTTAACCTCCCTTCTTTCCCCACTTTTTGTAGTTTTTTTCGTGTAAATTGATCTATTTAAAATGTCTTCTCCTTGAATCGACTCTTCCTCCTCCTGAAGCTCCTTCTTCTTGTTTCTTCAATCGCCATTTCCATTTTTTCTAACACGAACAAAGTGATTCGCCTTTTCCTGGTGTAATTCCTCTCATATTTTTAAGTTTCCATTTTTAATTCCCAAAGAGATATCATCATTACACACTTTTATATTTTATGATGGTTTAAAGTCCACAAAAAAAAAACCACTTTTTACTTTCTTTCTCTCTTCTTTCAATTTGAAAGTTCTCAGTTATTCTAGCCCAGGATCAATATCAAAAACATCAATCAATCCACAGTCAGTCTTTCCTTGCTTTTTTCCTTTATTCTGGTTCAGCTTTCACTTTCTAAAAGGCTAGGTCACACTAGCAACGGATGCAAAATGTATGTAAAAAGGACACAGCGGACGAGCAAATTTTCCATCGTTATCCGCTCTCAAAAGTGCCCCAATTTGCATAAACAGAGTGGACAAAAACGGAAAGGAACGGACATGGGGAGGATGTAGTGGGGATGTAAAGCAATGTTCGTAGGAAGCCTAACGGATGGAAGCGGATGACACATCCACAGGGCTTCCGGGGGAGAATAGCAAAGCAGACACGTAGCAGATGGAACGGATGCATAGTGAAGCGTAGCGGATGCGTAGCGGATGATGCAGATGGATCACAGACACCTATAGGGTGCATAGCAGATGCGTAGTGGATGCAAAGCGTTTCAGTGCACATGCGGGGAGGATGAATTGCGGAAGCTCCGTAGATATAAAAGGATGCGGCTCGCAAAGCAGTCACCATTCAGAGGAAAGACCTGCTGCCACAGACATCTTGAGAGAACACCATGGGAAGAAGAGGAAGCCTAGCCTTACTCCTGCCAGCCCTGGCAAGAAGGACAGAACCACCATCCCACCCCCTGGCGCTGACTCTTGAGCTGCTGTGCTGCTGTTGTGGTGCTCCTGGTGCTCCTGGTGTTGCTGGTGCTTTCTCCTGCTGCTGCTGCTGCTGGTTGCTTCTCCTGCAGCTGCTGCTGCTGTTGCGTGGTGGTGGTGCTGCTGGTGCTTCTCCTGCTGCTTGGTGCGTGCTGCTGGTGCTGCTGGTGCTTCTCCTGCTGCTGCGGTGCTTCCCTCGCTGCTGCTGCTGCTGTATGGACCGCCCCAAGGCCCTCAAAGCCCTGCTGCTGAAGGGCCTGAAGCCCCTGCCAGAGGGAGGAAGAGGCAAGGCAAGGAGAAGGGGGAGAGGAAACAGTACTCCATTTTCCGAAGACCTGAGGAGGAGGTGCTGAATGGCTGAGGGAGAACGAGTACCTGTGGAGGAAGGGCCACAGACTCTATTGCGAACACCAAGTGGAAGCAGGCAGCGTGGAGAGAGAAGGTGGAGAGCCTGGACTACACTTCAGATGTACTCCTTGGGTGGTGGAAGCACATGCACACCTTGGTTATGGCAAGCTGCACCTGAAGAAATCCGGGCAGGCCACTGTCAGCTCAACTGACCGGGAGACCTATGTCATTGCCAGTGCAGCTTCCTGGAGGGTGAGATCCGCCACTGAGGAGCAGCCCCTCTGTCAACCCTCTCCCTCAGACAGCCCACAGAGAGCCACACCTCTTCCAGCCAGAGACAGCTACCAGTGTCCAGGCAGGTGTCTTTGGAGGGCCCCACGACAGAGACCCCCCCCCAACAGTGCACTCCCCATGCCAGAGGATGTGGAGGATTCCCTGTCTCCAGATAGAGCAAGAAGAAGCAGCCACCAGAGACCAACCCACCCCCACCCCCAGTTCCACCTCCACAGAAAAGCAGGCAGAGAGGCAGACCGGAGGACAGAGCCACACTGTCCTCTTGAGATGCAGGGACACAATCAAAGCCAGCACAGATCTTCTCTCCCAGCTGGGTCTACTTCAAATTGCCATCCTCAAACTGCAAGCCCTTCATCACCTACGTGAGCCAGACCCTCATGGACTATGCCCGAGGCCCAGTACCAGTGATAAAGGAGAAGATAACAAGCTCTTCTGCACCACCTCCAGGCCAGCTGAACCTGCTCCTACCCACTCCAGTCGCTCCTCCACCCCAGGTGATGTCACAGCCTTCCCATGGATTTCAACAGCCCCTCATCTACCAAGGTACCACTTCCCACAGCAGAGGCAGCCCTTCCCAGTCCAGCCCAGGTTCATCGGACACCACAGACGCCACAGATGCCTCACCTGACCCAGCTGCAGACCCAGAACAGCCCCCACTACACTCCTCCTTCCTCCACCCCAAAGCCAAGCCCTTCATCAGAAACATCTGTCATCAGTCTTTGGCCGACATCCCATGTCCTTTGAGAAGGGCCTGTCAACCTCACGGGCGGATGAGTCGGCTCCCTGAGAGCTTCCTGCACACACCATCTCCTGTTGTACTCTCGGGGCCAGGCACCCCAATGGCACCTCAGACCAGCACTCCAGCAACAGCCACCTCACCCAGTCCCTGGCCCCTTTACATGCTGAGACCATGGGCACACCTCAGAATGACTGAGAAAGATGCCAGAGACTGAGTTGTTACCTGCTCATTTTATCTTTGCTTAAGACAGTTTACTTGGTCATTTTTGCTTTTTAATAAAGTCATACAGTTTGTGGTTAATAAGGTTATCTTTGCTTCACACACTTGATTCATTTTTTTTACTTAATAAAGTGTTGGGGAAAACTTTGAAAAATGGTTAATCCTCTTTCATGCTGTGTGATTTGGTAAGGATGGCTGTGGGATGGATAGCTGTGGAGATGGGTAATGATAGCTGTGTGCTGGGTTGATAAGGATAGCTGTGGGATGGATAGCTGTGGGATGGCTAGGATAGCTGTGGGATGGTAGCTGTGGGATGGTAAGGATAGTGTGGGATGGGTAAGGATAGTTATGGGATGAGATAATCTCCAGTGCAAGCCTAGTGGACTGTATGGTCCACCCTCCCAGCTGCCACACATATGGCCCTTTATTATCAATAACAATTTAATCATTTGATCAACATCATTTCAACATAAACAAAATTCTTTATTCATGCCCTGTTCATTGTAAGGCCATCAACATACATGACACAATCTCATCAGAGTGTGATGAGACAGGCTGAAGGAAGCATCCATTAAGCATCTACCATCCTATCGCGCAGCCCACTGCTCCAGCTGGGAGAGTTGCACCAGTGTTCAGAAGGTTGCACTGATTCTTCCCTTCATGTAAAGCTCTGTTGGGCCTTGCACATCCTCAGTGTCGATCAGGTTTCGCCCTTGCCTCCATTCCCCAGGCTCCATGTCCCCATTGGCCTTGTTGGAGGTCCACGAGCCTGTTTCTGCAACACTGGGTAGCGGGTGCGCATGAGATGTTGCAGGATGCAGCAATCCTTCCATGATGCTCCACACGTTTGTGGGCGATGCTGCATGGTGGTGGAGAGTACTGGAACCTGTTTGGCCAGGATGCCAAAGAGTTCTCCCTACCCGTCTTGCCCTGGACAGCCTTGAAGTTGAAGATCCTCTCTTCATGAGTGAGGAGTCTGGAAGTGTAGCGTCATGAGGTAGATTCTGAGGAAGAAGGCGTCATCACCCACGATGAAGTAGGGCACATCTGTGTGTCGTTGGGTAGGGGTCTGGATCTGGAAAACCCTGATGATTGAGTTGCATTTCAGCCCACCCTTGAGGTCACTGGAGTTGTATATCTGGGCATCTGAAAGCTGACCCGTTGCCTGAAGCATTGATGTACATGAACTTGTAGTCAGCTTGACCATGGCGAAGAGGATGATGCTGAAGAAGCCCTTGTAGTTGTAAATAATTGGACCCTGAGTTGGCTGGAGCTTTGCAGGCACGTGTTTCCCGCTATTGCTCAACAGTGTGGGAAAAGTTCACCTCTGATACCACTGCTCTGCAACATTCTTCCAGACTTCTTTTCAGTGGTGGGGCACTGGAGGAGCTCCTCCACGTATTCTTCGATGATGGCCTGCACCACTTCTCTGAACACAATGCTGATGGTGTTTGTGTGGCAATCTCCAGGCAGACTGCATGTTCTTGTATTGTGTCCAGAGGCCAGGTGGTGGCAGATCAGTGCCACCTTCAGTCCAGGGTACAGGTGGGATGGAAGTTGGTGCTCTGCTTGATCAATCTGGGTCTCAGACGCTCCACAACTTCGTCAAACGATGGCTGGTGGCATCCTCATGAAGTGCTGGGAATGCATGAGGGTCTTCATTTCCTCAGTCTCTCACCATCAGCTTGTCATAGAGTCCAAACCCACTCTTTCTTCCCGATCCATCTTCGGACCAGGCAAACTTCTTGACGTCTCCTTTTCCTCTTGCGTAGAAAAGCTGAAAACAGTTAAGAGGCTTTGGTTCAGGTGTTGAATGATGGCCGAACCAAAAGAGTGTTGTGATTATCCATGGGTGGAGTCAATGGGATGATGTGGAAGAGCAAGAGCAAGGCTGAAGAGTCCTGACACCTAGGTTGGCTGGACTGATAGTGAGATCCAGGTGATTTCCTCCCCCTTTTTTATAGGAAATGTCGGGTGTTCCGCTATGGTGTCCTTCCACAACTCTAGGACATCCTGCAGACATCCTAAATATATCGAGATATATTCCCATATTGCGAACGTTTTGTCCGTTTTTAATGCTGTTATATCTGACTGCATCGCTTTCATCCTTTCTATGTCCGTGCTTACTACGCTGTGTGGACTTCCACGTACCTTTCGCTGTCCTCCCTCTTTCGCTTTTCCGCTGAAGCGGGATGTTTGGTTGCGCGGGATGCCCACGGATGCTGAGAGGGATAATGGATGTGGTAATGGAATGACCACACAGACGTAAACTTTTTTGTTCCTATATGTGTCACGGATGAGTTGTAGCGGCGGGAAAGTTCATCTGCTCAAAAAGTTTTTGTGCAGGCTCAACCTTTTTGAGCAGATGAAAACGAGCAGTAGTGGATGTTTGATGCGAATTAGAGCTATGAAGATGTACGCAGTCAGCGTACACAACGGATGCATTTGCATTTTCCAATGGAATGGCAAGCTTTTTTGTCTGTATTTTACATCCTTCGTTGCATCGTTGGTGCAGTGTGACATAGCTTTAGATTCTTACTTTGTTTTCAATATTTTTTTAATGTTATATCCACACAGGGTTCATTTAGAAAACAGGTGCTTTGCCTTTTTGTTTGAGCTCAAGTTTTTTGGTCAAAAGGTGCCACTTCCATTATGACAAGTCGTTCACCTTTTTTCTCATATTTTTTTATTGAGGGTTTTTCGACCGTCAATTTTTCAGCACAGTCAGTCTGCCGATTGTAAACATTTATCATAATAGTTGACAACTTAAGTCCAGGCTTCATTTATGCCTGGTTATGTTCCCAAAATCTTTAGGCGAATTTTAGTTAAATCTTTAGTTCCACTTCTTCCTTTCCTTGGTTCGAAAAGGCCGCTTAGCTGTTTCAAAAATATTTTCTTTTTTCCCCCCTGTCCCTTTGCAGATTCGTCGCTCACTTTTCTTTTTCTTAAAAATTCCATGTTACCTTAATCCCGGGGTACTTTTGTTTAGTTGTATTGCCCAGTTGTCCTGGTTCAGATATTACCCACCTCTTTCTTCCCTCCTGCGCAAATCTTAATCCATCTGAGTCCTCCTCTTCGGGGTGGCCATTTTAGACCACTGCTGCAGTCGTCTTCAGGGGAAGAAAGACCAAGCCCGGGGGGGAGATGCGGCTCCCCTCAACCTGTCTTGTGGCTTCCCCTTACTCCACTGCCCCTCCAAGGCAGTTTCAGCCCCTAATCATAATGATTGGGGCTCTCCAACGAAAGAGCATGGACCATAGCCACAGAGAGTCACGATCTATGGTCCGTCAGCGAGGAGGCTCCGCCTTCTTCCTCCACCTTGTAATATATTTTTCACCTATATTAAGGCAGATGAAACATACTTTTATATCTTCCTCAATATATATTGTTAGCCATAATAGCTCTGAAACTCACAGGTATCAAGTCTTTGAGTTGTCATTTGTGCTAATTCAAAACCAGATGCATCCTACATTATGAAAGCAAAGCTCCCTTTAAATATAATCCTCATCAGTATTGTCCAAATTGGTACCCTTATAATGTTTTGAGACAGAACTGCCAAATCATTTGAAAGATTCACATTTAGAGATGACTAGTTTGTTTTGTTCTGTTTATTATATTGTGTGTATCCGCAGGCAGATTACAGAGTAATCCCTGGTAGGGTTATTTAGCTAATGATGCAGTGGTGAAAAGCAAAGTCTGATTAGATTAGATTAGAAGTTCAACATTTTGGGAGAACATTAAACTTATTACAAGTGTTCATGTGTTGTAGTGTTTCTGTACACTGTGAAATTTTCAAAATTGCCCTGTACAAATATTATGTATTTCTAAAAATCTTTCCTAGAGGGTTACAGTCCATCCACATTCTAGTTTTAAACTGCTCCTATCTAAGTTCATGTCAATAATTCTCTAAATTTTGTATTTATTTATTCATTTTGTCATGTTTATCTAGTGTATATTGGAAATAGTGATCCTTTGGGAGCTGTATGCAACAAAATTTCATTTTAATATATACTGATTAGCATAGATTCAAAGTTACAATAAAATTATTCTAAGTCTAAATCACTTCCAGAAAATCCTGTCTGGATGGAGATACTTTGACAATAACTTGCAATGCACTCATCCTCCCATAAATAATGTCTCTGCTGCTGTACTATTCCAGTTGTGTGTTCCAGAACAGCCCCTACCAAAGAGTATCTTTCCCTTCTGTGAGGGTATGACAACTTGCTGCAGCCAACTCACCATGGCCAATTCATCACAGGACAAATTGCTGTGGGACAAGAGTTACACTAATATTGAAGAAATGGTGGAGTAGAATCAAGAAAGGATGTCAATGGAGGGACAAAATGAAATTGCAATAGCAAAAATTAAACTATTTTTTAATTATTTTAAATAATTATATGGAATGGTTTAATTGTCATGCAGTGAGTTGTCCTGTGGTAAATTGGCCATGGCGAGTTAACTATGATGAGTTGGCCATGGATAGTAGGCAGTAGCAGGTTGTTCCATTCTGTCCTGTGGGGTGGGTCCTCATGAACATAGCTCCATATGCTTTTGCCCTCAGGCCTCTTTTTTGGAAGACATCTCTTTTGCTATAAGAGCATAATTGAACAATGTTGTCTGGCTATTGCTTTCTTTCATTTTGTTTCATAATTAACTGAATTGCAAGAATCAGCAATGCTGTCAGAACAATTTATTTAAATGTTGGGTAATGCCCACAACGAATAATGCCCACAACAAATAATGCATTTATTGACTGATAAAGTGCTTATTGATTTCACGATGCATTAGCTACCATAAAGTTATTAATTTGCAGGCATTATAATTATTTTTTTAAAAAAAGCTATCTTTCAGCATTGTTTCCATAGAAACAAAAAGATGATAAACTTGCCCATTTCCTAACAAGTAATAATTAACAAAATGAATTATACACCCAATAAAGGCGAATGCTTTTTCAGAGGGGAAAGATACTTCTGAAAACCAGGAAGCCTGCTGCCCTGCTTACTTTTTAAAGCCATGTTTTCAAAAATGTCAAGTCATTCTTATTTATAGTAAGAACATTAATAAGAAGTAAATCACATTATTTATACAGTTATGTGTCTGTTATGTTCATATATTGCTTTTTAATTAACATGCCTTAAAAAGTATTATCACTTTTCATATTACAATGTGAACTTCTTGTTAACTTGTTTCTATGCTCACTTAAATTTGTCCTCTTTATAACAACACCAAAGCAAGGCAAGGCAATTCAAAGTGAAGGCAAAGATAATATTGTCTGTGACTATTGCTTATGTGTTGCTCTTATTTTGGCAATTAACACAATGCCTTTAAGAGTCAAAACTTCACACTTTAAAATACAAAACTAAAATTATCAACAACTTCAGAGATGAGTGTATCATTTTTTAATAATACAATGATATTTTTTAAAAAAGAACTATAGTCAATACACACACACACACATACACACATATACACACAGTCACAAAGAATTGAGGCCTTTTAACTATGGTGCTGGAGAAGACTCCTGTGAGTCTCTTGGACAGCAAGGCGATCAAACTGGTCACTCCTAGAGGAGATCAATCCTGACTGCTCAACTACTTTGGCCACCTAATGAGAAGGAAGGACTCATTGGAGAAGAGCATAATGCTGGGAAAGACTGAGGGCAATAGAAGGGGACAATAGAGAATGCGGTGGCTGGATGGAGTCACTGAAGCAGTAGGTGTGAGCTTAAATGCACTCCAGATGATGGTAGAGGACAGGAAGGCCTGGAGGAATGTTGTCCATGGGGTCACAATGGGTTGGACACGACTTCACAACTAACAGCAACAATAGTCACTTTAAAGAGAAGAAACAAGTTCTGCAAACAGCTATCTTTTTGATAGTTACCAGCTTAATAAACATTGAGAGGACATTGGAATAGTAATCATTATTGTCCAATTTAAATCATGGAGTGGTTCAGGTCTAAGAAAGATCAAGTCTCTTTAAGTCAGATTTAATTCCCAGTGATATTATTAAGAAGTCCATCTAGTTTTTGTGATCAGGGAGTGGTAATCATTATTTTCAGGGCATTTTGGTCAGTCTCCTGCTCAGCTGTCCTTTTCTGGTGATTGCCTATCTAACTACTAATCAAGTTGGACAGTCCTTCAAAGAACCTGGAGGTTTTAATCAAAACCACTTTAAATTAAGTCTGGAAGCAAAGATGCGATTAACTGCAACAATGTTGGTATTGTATATGTATACGTGCCTGCATGCATGTGTGTATGTGTGTGTGTGTGTGTGTCTTTCAGCATATATAATTGTTTGGGAACAGAGATGGTATTCAGCAGGTTCTGACCAGTTCTGGAGAACCGGAAGTAATTTTTAATCCCACCACTGTTTGAGAGAGGTCTACCTTCATCCTTTTCCTGCATACTAAAAATTCCTTTTGCTTTCTAGGAAAGAGTCCCTCCTTCCTGCAACTCAACTACATTCCATCAGCTAGAATGAACTAGAGTACTAATACATTACTATAATTCAAGTACATTAATAGAGAGAAAGCCTGTTTTTCTAAGTAACATAAAAGTTGGTGAACTCAGCTTTGGTGATTAAAAAAGTATTATTTGCCACTAGCACCTATGCCTTTTACACTCCATCCCAACATATGAATCCATTCAGAAGTAATTTCACCTTTCCAAGCAGATGAGCAAATTATCTATAGCTAATTGAACATTCACCTTGTTCATCTATCCCAAAATTGTCTTTGGACATATGATCCAAGTATTTTTTGTATGTCTCCTCCACCAACCCAGCTTGTTCTGTGCTTTAACAACTTGACACCCCTCTACCTCTCAATACTTACCAGTATGTGTGAATACTTTGTGACATAACTTTTCTATCCATTTATTTATTCTCAGAACATAATTAAACTATTTTATTTTATGTTGGTTTGTTCTGCAATCCTTTTTTTTTCCTCATAGGTATTGTTTGCAATTGCATTTTTAGTATTTCCTTCAACTCCGACCCATCTTTCCCACTAAATTCCCATCCTGTAAGAAATTCTATGTATCATTGTTCCGAGTGAATTTATCCATTCTGCATTTTTAAGATCCTCCTTCCTACGTGAATGCAGATTTAACTGTAATCTGTTTTTAAAAACTCTTTCTGGATGGAGGCACTTTGGCAGCAGTTTAAAGGAATTAATCTGGACTGTCATATCTTCTCACTGGGCAACTCCTGTTCTGTGCCCTTCTATTTTGTCTTCAGGTAAGCAGTTACCTGCATTAATTTGACTTCTACAATGAACGGAGGGTAGCTAAATGAACAAAATTATCTCCTTTTTAAAATCTCCTTTTCTAGTACTACTAGATCTATGAACTGACCACTCAACTATTTGGTATCTTGACAACTTTTAATACAATATCTGTAGGGGTGGGATTCAAATTTTTTAACAACCGGTTCTGTGGGAGTGGCTAGGTTGGCCAGGCTACATGACTGGGTGGATATTGCTTCTCTTTTTTTTTTTTTGCAGCATTCCCNGCTACATGACTGGGTGGATATTGCTTCTCTTTTTTTTTTTTTGCAGCATTCCCCTGAGGCCCAGGAAGGCAAAAAATGGACCATGAGGGGAGCATGCAGCATCCCTCGCACTCCCCAAGTGCCCCTTTCTGCTTCCTGGGATTTAGGGAAGCCTCCTGGGCGAAGCAGAAAGACAGCGAGAGGGATCCCAGCATAGTTGATCATCAGAACAGCTGATTGTCGGGAGAGGAAAAATACTTTCAGGAGTGACTGGGCAGGGGAGAACGTGGTTATGTTGGGAATGCACACAATGTCATTCATGCGCAATAAGGATTGACTGGGCAGAGAAGGATGGGGCCAGCCAGGGGCCTGATTTGCCAGTTCTCCAAACTGCGCAGAATCATAACATCCAGTTCTATAGAATCGGTTTGAACTGGTAGAATTCCACCCCTGAATATCTGGCTTTTTCAAACAGCTGTTTGTGTGGATGGTGTTTTGGCACAGCTATATAGGCAAAGTCTATATAGATTTTATTTGGGGTTTGTTTGGGTTATTCATATATTCCATTAGTTCCATAACTATTCGTTCCCCCTGCCCCCAAAATACAAAGTTCTGGTTCTTGCTCTTCTGGCAGCTTCAACCTTTGTAAATATTGTTGCAGCATGTCTTTGATGTTGTCTCTCCATCTTCTTCTGAGTCTGCCTATATTCTTTGACTTTCTCTTTTTCTATACGTTTTACAATATGTAATCACAAAACATCCTTTTCAGGTTAAGCAAACCATTTTATTTGCTATTGTTTTATGTAGTTTAGGATTGGTTCTATGCCAATTTTTTCTCCATAACAATTGAAATAACTAATCATAGATGTGCTATTAAATACTATTGTTGACTTATTTCCAACATATCTGAGTAGAGTTGTAGATCTGATGGTGGAACGTTATATGGGCTTAGTGTGCAACTCTGGACTTTCTGTCATCCCACGATAATGCAGCATCATGTCCTGATTGCACAACTACAGTTTTTATGATTCATTCGAACCATTTTCAGGAGGAATATGAGGAAAAATTAATTTTAATGTAAATGGACTGAAAAATCACTCGAGCATTGACTATGCAATTGCATTCTTGTTAATATGTTATAATGTGAAAAATATTTTAGTATTCAAATACTATTTAACATAGCATCAGTTTAATTAGCTACTATTTAACATTAATAAGGTCAAATTTTTTAACAGTAAATGTCTAATTAATTATCAGGGCTTTCACATGCATGTATTCAATTTATGCCTCTGCTTAAAATTCTGTAGGAAAAATCAACCACTTTTCCCCATAGAAAAGAATAATCACCATAGAAAAGAATAATCTACTGTTTTCTTCACAACATACTACAACTATTAGATAATTATGCTTACAACAAAATATAATTTCAAGAAGTGGAAAACATTTGCATCTGTTGAAACAATGCCTACCTGTTTAAAAGGATGGCTTAATGAAAAAGGAGAATTAAATGTATTTGAAAGGCATAAATAAAATTAATGAATGGCTGCATATTAGAAGAAAATGTCTTAATTCATAGCAGATGCCTTATAAGATTTTCTTTGTTTCTAGATGAGAGGAGGATCTTAGCATTCTCAATGGAGATGTGAACCCATTGAAAAAGCCAAGTTTCTGTTTATCATTTATAAGCAAAGAAAATGTAATGCAATGCGATACTTTTCAAAATGCACAAAAGGTATATTACCTGGCATGAGTTTTCATGCAGTTACTTAATTGGATTTTTATTCCAAAGAAATGAGATATGCTAAAATGCGTCATGAAGTCATAATGATAACAATAGAATTGTAACTGGGCAGACTTGCATTTTAGTTTAGTTCAATACTTCATTTTAAAACGATACCCTATTGTCACATTTCTTAGCATAGAATGGATGATTCCTATTTTGAATAAGAGCCTTTAAAAAGTATATCAAAATTGGAGGCAGAAGAAAAAATGTTCTACTAATTTAAAGAATAGCTGAGTTCTTGTATTTTATTCTTGATGAGAATGTAGAAATGTAACTAAGATACATGAACCAAAACATCTGCATTAACTAGAAGATGCCCACAAATATCTATATTTTCTGAATTTACTGAAGGAAGCAAAAAACAACAACGGTCTTTTCTTAACCAGTAAATATTGGTCAATGTCTGCTCATCTTAGTCCATGTTTGCCTTGTAAATTAAGCAGCTTTGGATATAATTAGCAGATACATTGGAAGCTTGAGAGAATACTAGAGAGCTAAGGGCTATACTGGAAATTTGAAATACTATTGAAGAAGGTGGCAGTGGTAAATCACTTGTACTATCAAATCTTGAATCAGTTGCAGCCTCCAACTGGTTTTCAAGATGTAACTGAGTACCTTCAGTATATCCATTTTATTTATTTTATTAGGCCTGAGAGTTGGCCTCTTAATGCAATTTTTTTGGCAAGATTTCACAAAGTGATTTGCCATTGGCTTCTTCCTGTGGCTGAGAGAGAATGACACCTGATCCAAAATCAACATACTGAATGAACTGATCCAGAAGCCTCAAATAGATACTAAACAAGAAGAGTTGAGAGCAGTACTGGAATTCAATTTTTTTTACTACCAGTTCTGTGATCATGGCTTGGTGGGAGTGACAGGGGAAGGATACTGTAAAATCTCCAGCCACAGGTTGTATTTGCCAGTTCTCCAAACTGTTCAAAATTTCTGCTACTGGTTCTCCAGAACTGAGCAGAATCTGCTGAATACCACCTCTGGTTCTGAGCATTGACCCCATGGCATTCTACAAATCTGTCATGCCCCTGTTGGAATCTGATTCCTAGGGGGAGGTCGAGCAGCTGACAGGGAGTGGGAGTGTAGCTCCTGTGGCTGTGGAAGAAATAGGGAAGGGCACAGTCCGGCTGGGCCTTCAGAGGAAGACCCAGGGCCACTTCATCATCCTAAGGCATGCAGGGAGGAACAGAGAATGAAGCAATATCAGTTATGTGGGTTACAGGGGAGTAAAGGACCCTGAATCCCTTCATTAGCTGCAGCTGGGAAAACAGGATCTAAAAAGGGTGCTTGTACACAGCACCTTGCTGGAAACAGCATGAATGATCTTTGTTTTATCAAGCAAATATAAGACTTTGTCAAGTCTTATCTGGGTTCTGGTGTCCTCCCAAATGTGTGTGTTTCATTATCTTTTGAAGTCTGCAATTCCTTATCCTGCCCTGTCTTGTTAAATGTGTGGTTTGTTTTGGTTTTTATTTATAATCTATGTGTACTTCAGATTTGGAATGACCTTCTTCCCTTTAAAAACTGTTCTCAGGAGAGTTTTCTCTCCAGCCAATGATAACTGGACATTGGAGGCCAAGTTGGAGGTATTAAAGGGACTTTACATACTTTTGTGACTTCGTTGCTTTTGTGCCATGCCCTGGGTCATCACAAAATCAGACTCTTCTGATTCAATCTTTTCCATCCTATCAACATTTTCTGGAACCAGCCATGGAGAAAGGCGAATTGCTTTAGAACAGTGTATTCACTACTCCCAAACCCCAAAGTTGGGGAAATCACGATTGGGACCATTGCATCACTGCAGATCCTCTTAAAGTCATTAGACATTGGACTCTCCACACTTGGATCTATTATGGAAAGTGGAACTAATGATTATGCAAATTATGATAATACCCTGTATCTCTCCATTACCATTGGTACAAAGACTAACTATATTCATGTTGCCTAATATAGTAAAATGCAATCAGAAGGAATGAGAGTCTGCATTTTCTTGATGAAATTCAAGACATTTGAATCCCAATACATTTGACTAACTAGTTGCACAGGTTCTTTTATGTTTGATCAGAAACCAGTGTGGAATGACTTACTCCAATGCTGAAAACATATGAAGACCGCATGTGGAAAAAAGAAACTCCTGATTACACTTAACAATACTGCAGCCATTTCGTTTGGGTTTTTTCTTTCACTTTTTCAATAACACTTGGAGGGATTTCAGCTAATGGACAATATCTTTAAGTAATCCTACTTTGGGAGAAAATCTAGATCAGGGCTGTCAAACTTCCAGTCCATGGGCTGGATGTGTCTTGTGCTGGCCATGTCCATGCCCAGTTTAGCTAAGAGGAAAAAGTACTGATATGCCATGTGAACCTGCCATGATGACATGAGTTTGACATCCCTGGACTAGATACTTTAAAATAAACAGAGGAATTGTTTGTTTGATTTTTCTTTGGTTAAGAGTATTGCGACCAGTAGTAATAGAAAAATTTTCTCATCTATAAAGATGAAGTCAATTCCATAATTTGTCACAGCATTGATTTTTGATTTTGAAGGCATATTTACAAGAGCTGGTAACAAGTTGACTACCCCAAAAAGGGCAAGTTTATATTCCTGCATGCCAAGAACATTTGCTTTTTATAAACTTTTGCCTGATACACAGTTGCTGGAAGCACAAAAGAAAAGATTAATCAGCATTAATTGATGGAGGAGGGCAGAAGGAATACAGATTTATTTCTTTTCTGTCTGAGCCACCAAAGGTGTTTTATCCTGCTCCATCACCAAAAGTTAATTAAACAAGCTCAAAGTGAACTTGAAACCATTATAATCGGTTCATATGAACCTTGCCATATGTTCAGTGAACTTTTCAAAGGGAACAATCAAAAGGGACTGGAACTATTTGCAGAAGTCCAGGCAGTAAGGCACATAATGAAGGCATTCATTCTGGAATTCATAAACTTACAGGAGTAATGGAAATGACTGCCTACTGTACAGAAATAATTGCTTCCTATACCAGCTGGTGGCAGTGTGAAGTCACATTTAATTTCCTTACAAACTTTCTTCTTCCATTTAATTACATGATGAAGATTTTAACAATCTGAGGAACATTTCATTTTAGAGCAAGTTCACAAGGTTAACTTGAAACTCTTCAGGATCAGTGATTAAAGTTTGTAGTTTTATGAATATTGAAGGCCTGGGTTTTAATTGCATATCAATTATATCAATTATAAAGTATCTTGTTTGTAACTTGTGTGAAACCTATTAACTATGACTCAATAAACAAACTATAGTTTAGCTTGGGGTCTTCTCTTGATAGTCACAAAAGCAACCTAGCCAAACACATTTTAGATTAGTGGACTTTGCAAATATAGCCATAAGGATTATATTATTCTTTAATATGTCATATGAACTCAGAAAAATGCACTTTTAAATATACTTTTAATTTGAGCTATTGAGAAAACATTATTGCAAATGGAGGAGGATAAGGGGAGATTACATTACATTGTCCCATATTTCTTTCCATCCTTACAAAATCAATTGCTACCAACTTTTCACAGAAAGGACCTCTCAAGTTATTTTTAAACTGTTAATTGTATTTAATTTATGATTGCTTATGTTATACCCTCATCTTTTTGGTAGGTGGAATGATGTGATATGAATAAGTGTCATTCATTTAGTCAATTATTTAATGGGAGAAAGCAATGCATTTGGAATATTCTGGATGAAAAAGACAAAAAAGCTAACTCATGGTTAACTAACATGTGGTTTACTGAATTGACCTGATGTCTTGGTTTTTGTGCAAGATACTGAATAATACCAAACTGGCTAGTTTTACAAGATGAAGCTACAAGCTAGCCAACTACATTTAAGACTAGCATGGGTGAACATTCTATTTCTATCATTTTATAGTTACTTTTCTCCATTTACAATAGTTTGGAATTACTTTTCAGATGGTAATTCTAAAATACTGCTATTTGAAGATGGCTGATTTGGGACAAGAAAATGGTGTCCTCTTTAATCTGATTTTAGTTGTCTCATTCTGAAATATAAATTTATTTCACTTAAGGTGCTTATTTATTATTGTATAATGCAAATACAAATAATATTACAAATAATACAAAAACATATTGTATAATGTTTCTTTTAGCAGAAGAAGGATTTTCAATTTCAGACTCTGTTGTAGAGAAGTCACTCTTCAAATCTGGATATTTAAAAAAAATAGCCATGTAATTATATTTTTCAACCCAGTATCAATCAGGATTGTTGAATGTGATGCATACATTTAGAATGGAATAGAACTGCTTATTATACCCTATGACTATCATTAAGTGTTGTACCTTATGATTCTTGACTCTTGATGAATGTATCTTTTCTTTTATGTACCAAGACAAATTCCTTGTGTGTCCAATCACACTTGGCCAATAAATAATTCTATCTTCTATCTAGAATAGAATAGAATCAATTTCTTTGTTGGCTGAATATGATTGGACACACAAGGAATTTGTCTTCCGTGCATAAGCTCTCAGTATACATAAAATACATTCATCAAGAATCATAAAATATAGTACTTAGTGATAGTCATATGATATTAAATAAGAAATCAAAATCACACTAGTAAACTAAATAAAACAATATAATTGTAAAGCAACAAGGTTATAGTCATAAATAGAAGGAGATAGGTAATAGGAAGGATGAGAAGAATAATAGTAGTACAGTCTTAGTAAATAGTTTGACAATGTTGTGGGAATTAGTTATTTAGCAGAGTAATGGCACATGGGGAAAAATGTCTTTGTGTCTAGTTGTTCTGGTATCAATGTTCTATAGTGTCATTTTTGAGGGTAGAAGTTGAAACAATTTATATCCAGGATGAGAGTGGTCTGTAGATATTTTCCAGACCTCTTTTTGACTTGTGCAATATACACAAGTCCTCAATGGAAGGCAAGTTGTTAGCAATTGTTTTTTCTGCAGTTCTAATTTCTGTTGAAGTCTGTGTCTGTCTTGTTTGGTTGCAGAGCCAAAACAGTTAGAGAGGTGCAGATTACAGACTCAATAATTCCTCTGTAGAACTGTACCAGCAGCCCCTTGGGCAGTTTGAACTTTCTGAGTTGGCGCAGTGAGAACATTCTTTTTTGATGACATTTTTGATGTTAGGAGTCCATTTTAACTCTTGAGATGCGATAGAACCTAAAAACTAGAAGGTCTCTCCTGTTGATACTGTGTTGTCTAGTATTGTAAGAGGTGGTAGGTAGTATGGGGTTTTCCCCTAAAATCTACCACCAATTTTATGGCTTTAAATGTGTTTAGTTCAAGATTGTTCTAGTCACACACAAGGCTAATTGTTCAACCTCCCATCTGTATGCATATTCATTGTTGTCTTGAATGAGACCAATCACTATTGTATCATCTGCAAACTTCAGTACTTTAACAGAGGGATCTTTTGAGATGCAGTCATTGGTATATAAAGAGAAGATAAGTGAGGAGAGCACACATCTAATATATAATGATAAATTAAGATCAATTAGTAAAAGGAGAGATTTTACAGACTGTCCTCCTTTCTCACTCTAAATTTGCGACTTGTGATTTGCAAAGGTCCAATATTATAACCCATGTAGAATTTTAAGAGCATGTTCCATTAAAGATCTATACTGAAGAGTACTTACTATATCTTATTTTAACCAATTTGCCATTTTTACTGGTTTGAGTAACCTGAGTTAGCCAGTTTCCTTTTCATGTTCTGCCCTGAGGGTATGACAGAGTGCCCTCCAATTGATTTGAGTTTTTAACTGCCTAAGTCTGCACCTTGATTTAAAATGTAATTATGCCTCTAATATTATACTATCCAGACTTAAAAATCAACTTATGGTCTTTTAAAGTTAATGCCAAGTTATAGATCCTAGCATTTAGACCTCATATTCACCAGTCATTCCCAAAACTCTAAATGACAGAGTTAAAGTGAAGAACTTATTCACATAAATTTGATTATTAACAACCACTGTCTGAAGATAGATGGAATCACTCTATTTTCTATATTTTTGGGGGGAGATGATATCTTGTTGCCTTGTGCCCCAAAGCCCTGTGTATTCTCTTGCATGACGAAATATCTCTAATAGCTTTATCTTTCATAACTAGCTTGTTTGTTGTTAATAATTTCATTATTTTTAGGGTAATGCAGGAACAACTAAGCCTCTGAATACTTATATTAGACCCATTTACTTTGGTATGAAACCATTTTATGCAAAAGAGAGCAAAATAGCAAGATTTAAATTATTGCAATAATTCTATTTCAATAAAGGCAGTCACAGAATTGTACAGGGATTGGTGTCTCCAAAACTCTAATGTTTCTCTAATGACAGATCTATAGCTTGTATCTTTTTTCTAACCACAGGAAAAATGTGCTGCTTTGATGCATGGGGAATCATGAGCCCCTGCCAGTGGAGCATAACACAATCTGCTGGCATTCAGATGGATAAAAAATGCCCTAATTCAACATAATTTTATCAATTGTAAAGAGTGGGATTATCTTATGTAACAGTACTGATAATAGCAATAGAAGTAGCACTTAGACTTATACATCACCCTGTGGTGCTTTACAGCACTCTCTGGGAGGTTTACAATATCAGCTCATCACTCCCAACAATCTTGGGCACTCATTTTAACAACTTTGGGAAGATGGAAGACCGAGTCAACTTTGAGTCCATAGGTTCAAAATCCACTTGTGCATTCTAACCACTGCATCACCAAGGTTCCTGAGTCTTTGAAAGCATTTTTTTTCTATGAATTGCTATCAGCTGTGATCTTGGCTCAAACCTTGGGTTAAGAAGGGTGGATCCTCTATACCAGGGTATCAAACTTAAGGCCCATGGGATAGATCCATCCCACAGAGTGCTTAGATCTGGACCATGGAGCAACCCAAGCTCCATTTTTGCTGGCAGAGAATTACAGGAGGCTGTCACAGCTGGAAATGGAGCTAGGGAGCCAGTTTTCACTAGCAGAGTGTTCGGGCCATCACAGGTGCCCCTGACATGAGTGACGTTGAGCTGGCCATGCCCTCCCTGGCCACACAGATCCCACTCCCCCAAGGTCAAACACAAGCCTGATGCAGCCCTCAATGAAATAAAGTTTGACACCCCTGCTTTATACTTTTTCTGAAAATTGATATATGCTATAAGACATAAAACCAAATAATAAATGCTGATCACATTTATACAAACAGTTGTGATGATCCATAAAAATTATGCTAAGGTCTTATGTTCTGTAATATGTAGAATGATGAATGATGTTGCTACAAACAGGTACAGATAAAACAGCACTTAGGTGTTATGTTAGGATAACTGCAGTCCAGGTCAGAGTAGACTAGAATGAACAAAATGCTTTTGTATCTCAAAAGGTATAACCCCTGCAGTTGCAAATCCCATTTGTCATATAAGATCATGCTGTGGATTATGATTGATGTGAAAAACATAGCAAATTTTTATGATCAAATAATTTCTTTTTCTGATGAGTAGAATCTATTCACTAAAATGAGTACTAGAAATTGGACTTTCCAACCTTGGAAATCCAGGCTTATTTTCGTGCAATAAAGAATCAGAAAATAGAAAAAAAAAACTGGAGATTTTTGAGAAAATCTATGTAGAGGTGAAAGCTTTCAATTGGCAAATGGAAAATGAAACGAGACTGGCAAAAAGGTACCAAAGCTGTCATTCAGATTGAACTGTGGAAATTTTGCTGTGTGAGCTTTCACAACAAAAACATAAAAACATTTATTATATGGCCTAGTTCCTTTACTGCAACATTTTGGTTGCACACCTTAAGAGTTAATTTCTTTAACAATCAAATCTGAATCAAAAAAACATCATCAGAGAAAATGATCATATGTACATCCACAAAGATCAAAAATCCACAGTCATTAACAGAGAACACTGAAAGAAAAGAGGACAGAGGCATGGGGTCAATTAATAGAATAGCAGGATTAAGTGGGAAATACATGTCAAATGACAAGTTGGGTCTGAAATTCGTATCAGTTGGACGTGCCATTTTACCAAGTGATGGGGTAACAGTAAGCAGGTAGTGAGGAGCCAAATTCAAGACCCACAACTAAACATAGTTGTGCTCTTAAGAAAACAAATCTAAATCCAGCCCTAAAAGCCATGGGATTCTAAGACTATTACAATAAAGATGAAAACATCGCTATGTAGAATTGGGGACAGAGTTTTCAGATCATAGGACTACTGCTGAAAATATTACCCTTAAAATATCCTACTCTGATAAAGCTTACTGCCAAATTAGGAATGATAATTCCAGATAGCAATAGCAATAGCATTTAGACTTATATACTGCTTTACAGTGCTTACAGCCCTCTCTAAGCGGTTTACAGAGTCAGCAGATTTCACCCAACAGTCTGGCTCCTCATTTTACCAACCTTGGAAGTATGGAAGGCTGAGTCAATCTTGAGCTGGTGAGAATCAAAATGTTAAACTGCTGGCAATCAGCAATAAGCAGAAGTTGCCTGCAGTCCTACTGCACTCTAACCACTGCACCACTATGTCTCTTAATGTTGACATTAATGCTCTGGTGGGCATATACTGTATATTGTACATCCAGTTTTTAGATAAAGCATTACAAGGCTCTCTCTATGTGTGTGTCTCTTTGTGTGTGTCTGTGCCCACACATCGGGAGAAAAAGTTTGTCTTTTGAAAGACCAGCATGTGTCTTTCACACATTTATAATCTGTTCGGTTTTGTTTTTAGTATTTTATTACTAAGAAATGGATGAACTTCTTCCTCAAGGTTGGTGAGTTTGAAACAAAATGAATTTTTTTGTAACTCGCTGAACATCTTGATTGCAACTGCTTCATTTCCCTTTCTCAATGCTCTACTCTGTATGGTACATTTTTTCTCCTTGAAAGAGCTTTGTTAAAATAGTATATTTGCTTGCCATTGGTAGCATGACTTATATGCAAAGTCAGGCTACATTGTGGCAGTGAATGTAATTATACTTGGTGACAAACTGTAATAACGCAGTTATCGTATGAGTGATCACAGTCAATTTCACAATGCTTTCTGATAGCATCATAAAATGAAGCTTAGTAGTAGAATAATCATGCATGCGAACACATTGAAGTGGTACTGCAGCTCATATTTTCTAATATTTAGAAAGTTTAATTACATCATCTATTTATTACAACCTCTAACCAATTATCTTGCTGTCAAAAATGCAAAAAAAACAAAAACAAATCCAGACCATAGAAATGCAAGTATGGTCAAAGAGAAAATAAATTTGGTACTAATATCAGAATTGGAAATGTGATGATTAGAAGGCTTTTAGGGAGTTCATATAATGCCTTGTGATTAAAAACAAAAGTCACTTGACTTTTGAAAGAATAGTCACTTTGGTATAAAGAGAAAAAAAACCTAAACCCTTAGCAAAGTTTATTGACAGTTTCATGAGCTAGCCATTAAGTCAGATTCTAAATTAATTAGTCTGCATATATTGTGGAAATATATGGAACAGTCAATCGCATACCATGGTCCTCAGACAAAAATGGGATCTAAAAATGCATCGGACACATGGAAACCAATGAAGACTCATCTGAAATTACAATTGCCATTTAAATCAGACTGCAAGTTCAATTTATCCCTTGCTTAGCAAGGAGTCTCATCTCTGGTTTGTTTTCCTCTTAACTTCCAGAGTCTGACAGCTATGTCTCATCATCTGACTGCTCCAGCTTTCCTGATAGTGTCTGTGTTTGATCAATTTCAGATGATTCCTGGCTTGATATCTCCTGACGCTAACTCACCACAGGTTCAGCCAGAGCAGCTTTATTTATTTATTAAATTTGTACGCTACCCATCTCTCCACCAAGCTTTGTCAGATTCTGAGACTGAGTCCTGGGCCATGACATTGTTAATGTTGGAGTCAAGTTTAATTTCTTTGTCTGTTTAATCCTGAAAGATTTTATGACAACTTCTGTGTGCTTCAAAAGGAATGTATAATGCAAAATTATCAGTGTCATCACATGCATTTCTTTGAAAGAAACACCTTTAGGTGAAATTAAGAATGAGTGTAAATTTAATGTTATATACAATTTAGTATTTCTAGAGTTTTCTGAATCAAGAGATGGGTGCAAATAAGTTTGATATCCTATTTTGCCATCCAAATTACTTATCTTAAAATATTTACTATATTATATTCACATGTATATTTTTTTGCCTAGGTCTAAAAAATATAGGATAGATTGTGCAAAGTTGAGGGATAATTTCAGTATTGGTCTAAGGTAAAAAAGGTATGTTGTAGGCATGTCAGAACAAGGGACAGGGTAAAAATAGGAATCAGCAAAGAGTTGTTATATAGTCACAAATGAACTATGTCCAACCCACTTTGATTTCCTTTGACCCTTATCTACTCTAACCAGGTGCTAACTGTTAGTTAAGAAGATGACTATGCATAAACTTTTAGCAACAAATCAATTAAACTGAATTTTCATGTGTGGACCTGCTTTTTTATACCTGACATGTTTGCATTAAAATAAAAGAGGCTGAATTTTGTTTTCATTCTTAAAGATATGGATAAATTTCAATGATACAGTTCAAATGGAAAGTCACATGTTGTTTTGATTTTCCTTTATTACTCAATTTAATCCAACATATCTAAATTTATTCTAAAATAGATTACCTCAAATAGTATATTTGTTCCACCAAGGGTGAAAGCAGCTCAGTTTTCTATTATTTCTTTACAATCTAAAGGGGTGTCAAAGCCAGGGTTGTCAAAGTCGTGTCATCATGGTGGTGTCATGTGATACATTGGGATTTCTTTTTTCCCTTCACTAAACCAGGTGTGGGCATGGCCAGTATGTGACTCATCCAGCCCACAGACTAGGAGTTAGACAGATCTGATCTATGCCAACAAATCAGATTAAAACTGAGTTTTAAGGAATTCTAGTGGGTAGAGTCAAGAAGAAGAGTCTTTTCTGTTGTGGGCCCGACCCTGTGGGGTCACTCAACCACCAGAAGTGAGAAATACTCACACCCTTTTGGCCTTCTGGAAGAGTATTAAAACTTGATTTTTTCTGAATGGGGGCCGAAGTGGGTGCTGGAAGTGATTGATAGGTTAAGAATTCCTGTATCATCCAACTTTTGGTTCCTGGTTTTTTCATGGTTTTTAAAATTTTAATTTACACACTTTTAAAATTTTAACAGATTTTCTGTTTATCTAGTTTATAATTTGTAATTCACCTCGAGTCACCTTATCAAGGAGATGAAAGATATAAAATAAATAAACAAACAAACAAATAAATAAATAAATCACAGCATATGAGATGTTTTCCATGCCTTTGCATTAGCAATGTATACTGTTTTCCTATTCTTTACTAACTTATTGGCCAGTTGAGGTGAGCACTGAACTAGACCATGTTTTGAGGGTGGCAGAAGTGATGACAATTGCAGTTTGGGGTGGTGCGTTTCCCTTTATCAAGATGTTTTATTGATGCAAGGAATGTTGAGGAGAATTTTGAAATGCATTTGTGCTATTCTTTATAGCTGAAGTTATAAACAGTAGTTTACTTGGCTGTCTGTGGAAAATAAAAAAATGTGTTGCTAATTATCAAGTATTATCACCTGAAATTGTTTTATGGCCAAAAATCTGCTTACATAGAGCAATCCAAATCATTTTGAAGATACAACATAATTTTATTAGCATGAATACAGTTTATACTGAATTCCCTATGAAACCTTGGCAGTTTGTTTGGGCAGCCTTGAGCAAACATTGATCCAGAGTTTATATCTGATTTATCACTATTGTTGTATGTACATTGAGAGCTTATGCACTGGAGACAAATTCCTTGTGTGCCTAATCACACTTGGCCAATAAATAATTCTATTCTATTCTATTCTATTCTATTCTATTCTATTCTGTTCTGTTCTGTTCTGTTCTGCTCTATTCTATTCTATTCTATTCTATTCTATTCTGTTGTCTTGGCTTACTGTTTTGTAAAAGTAAGGGGGGAAAGGTAGTCATTGCATAAATGAGTAAATTACAGCATGATGGTTTGGATGTTTTTGATAAACCTATCTGTGTGACCTTTTTGTTCTTTATCCTTTCCTACTGGGTCAGCATATTAGCCATACTGAGATATGGTCAGTATGTATATAAGTATATATATATAAGTATATAAGCAATTTGGTTTACTGACATTCTTTTCTCTGTTGACAATTCAGTCTGCATATTTTGTTATAAAAACACTTCAAGCAGTTCACATGTAAAGCTGGGAGAGGAATCTCATGCATTAGGTAGTAAATGCAGCTCACATATTAACGGAGGGCTTACCTTTTGTTACCCCATTAGCTAGTTAGATTGATTTCTTTCAAATCAATATAACCAACTTTGGCATACTGATTATCTAGTAATTAGACAGTGATTTCATTGTTTTGAATTAATAATTGTTGACAATTTGCTTTTAAGTTTTTCCTAGGCACTGCTGGCTCAGTCACCTTGATCCAATACAATTTGTGTTTATTTGTATGTTAGACAGGATTAAAAATTGTTTATGACCTTTAATGTCCTAAATGTTCTGGAACTAACATCTAAAGATTCATATATTCTAATGGAAGTATAAATATGCTAATCAAATGATCCATAAATGCATAGAAGCCATTGTGTGAATACATTTGAGTGTTGACTTTGAGACCTTAACAACAGACGACAATGCTTACTTATTAATACAGCCTCACATTTGCCACAACTCAGGACATGAAAATTAGTACCATCATCCTTATTTGTTTCTGATATCAAGTTATCATTCCCCCCCCCGAACGTTTTCTTGACCAGTGTCTTATGATTCTTTAGCTTCTGTGTCTTCATGTCAATGTTTTGTCTATGTTATTCTGCATTCATGCTTATTCATATGATTTGACATATGCTTGTTCCAACATTGACAAATAGAAAGGGGAGTGCATTAAATCAGATAACTACTGAGTGAGGCATAGTTTATATATCTTGATATGACTCCAGGAACTTTTAAAAGCAGTCTTACGCAATCAGTAAATCTTCCTTTCAGCTAAGGCTCACAGTTGGATGGGTAAAATGAAATGGGCACATATACAGATGGTTCTTGACTTACGACCACAATTGAGCCCAAATTTCTATTGTTGATGGGTTTTGTTCCATTTTATGATCTTTCCTGCCACAGTTATTAAGTGAATCACTGCAGTTGATACCCAGTGGTTAGCAACTCAGTGGTTAAGTGAATCTGGCTTCCCCATTGACTTAGTCAGAAGGTTGGAAAAGATGATTACATGACCTTGGGAAAGGGCAACAGTCATAAATATGAATCAGTTGCCAAGCATCTGGATTTTGATCCCATGACCATGGGGATGCTGCAAAGGTCATAATTGTGAAAAATGATCACATTTTCAGGGCCATTGTAACTTTGAATGGTCACTAAATGAACTCTTGTAAGTAAGAACTATCTATACATACCTTTAAAATTAGCAGGTACAGAATGGCTGATAAACACATAAAAATAAAATCAATGTATGTATGAGAGAAAATTGTGAAAATAAGCATTTGTGTTTATAGCTTCAGGAACCATAGGTGTGCTAAGAATTAGGGAATATTTTATTTTCTTTAAAAATAACACACAGCAGGGAAGAGGTACTTTTGAATAGGAATAAAAGGGAAGAAAAGAAAGAATTGTAAATAATTGAAGAAATTGAATGCAGATGTCATCATGAAACTAGGCTACATTTCTAAGAGCTGTTGCTTGTGTGATGAAGTCTAATTATTGTATTCAATCTGATATTTAATTGAGGAAAATAATGTCACCCACCATTTTAATGTTTATTAGGAACTGTTTGCACTCCTGAATTTTCAGGCCACCCAGGATCATGAAAATAATGCAGCATTGCTGTTTGATGTCCTTGGCAGCCAAAAAAGTTTTGTTTTCAAAAAGCAATTAATGGTAACTGCTCTGGTAAATAATATGGGATAATGTAATAATATGGGATAGTGTGGGTGGGAAGCAAAATTCTCTGCATTTTCTATTATTGCTGATATTATTAGGTCAATAGAGTGCTAGCTGCTTTAATGAAGAGCAGCAGATTGAATGTTTCATCAGGGTGCGTATCTGTCTCCCATCTGAATGATAAGAGAATGGGACAATATGCAAAACCACAATTGAAAATATACATATCAGAGGTGGTATTCAGCAGGTTCTAACCAGTTCTGAAGAACTGGTAGTGGAAATTTTGAGTAGTTCAGGGAACTGGCAAATATTACCTCTGACTGGAGATTTTACAGTATCCTTCCTCTGCCACTTCCTACACCACTTCGGACAAATGGATAAGGGTGCAGAAGAATCCCAAGCATTCATTACAATGCTAATCCTTAGGGAAAGGAAAAGGGACTTTTATTAAGCCAGTTGATGCCTGAATGAAGTTGATGGATTGATGATTTTATAAACTTTTTGCTGTGGATTCAAGTAGCCTTCTCACTCATAAACAAATATGGTCTATGCATATCTTAAAAGGGTAGTCATTTTTTTAAAAAAACATTTGATCTCAGATGAAGAAACAATTGTTTAATTCTATGTAAGAACTGTACTTATTAGCCAAGGTCTAAGCAGAAGATAGAGCTATTTCCTTAGTAATTTAATCTCTCCTCAATTAAAAAGCACAAATTCCCTTACTTAATGCCTTACTTACCTATGGTTTGGACAAAGAAGAAAGAAGTTTGAATAATCTGGAGCCAAAAAAGCAGATTGTCCTCCTGATTACAACAGATGGATCTAAATCTCCAAATCCATCTTCCAAGGTAGGCTGGCTTCTTCCTGAAAACAAAGCTGCGGGGATCTCCTTTGCCAGTGGAAACTTTGTGATATTCAACAGCTGTTACATTCACAAATATTAGTTCAGACTCAAATCCTAGGTCAAATAAATGTCTGCAATTAGTATGCAGTAGCTCTCTTCTGGGAAGGAAAGACATCACCCCTAGCCCACCCCCAGCAAATCATACTGTTCTCTTTCCAAAGAATAATTTGGTGCATTTGGGAGAGCTTAAATGGCTCCTTTATGAAAGGCTGTCTTTCCTCATCTGCAGAGGGACTAAACAGGCAGCAGCTGTATAAGAAATATTTGAGTGACCTTTCAGTAGTTTAGGTAGGAGAGTGAGCTGATCTAAGAGAGCATAATTCATAATTGTCTCAGTTCAAGAAGACCTGAACTGCAGCTTTCCAATTTTACTAAACATGTCAGACTTTCCTGGTTGGTAGAAGAAGCAACTTACATTTTTATTAGTGTTGTACCATTTAACTCTATTCTGCTTGATCTAATCCGTCAATTCCAGCATATTTTTAGATGAAATAGGAAAGTGCCCAGATATGTTACATACTTAATTTCTGCAGAAGATCAGGATAATTTGAAATGAACATAAAAAGGAAATGAAAATAGAAGACCAGTTATTTACTTAAAATATGAAGATTGATGATGATAATTAAAACCAATTACAGACATCTAAATATTTTAAGTGATCACTTAATCATCAAATATATCACCAATCATTGTGTCTTTATTTTGAAAATATTTTAAAGAATTATATTTGAAAGGACATTATTAAAACACTCATGTGGTAGTTTCTGGTTGCATACTTAATTTTTTATACCTAAAATTATTTTTAGTTATACATGAAAAGAAGCATTAAAATTTTTTAATGTTTTTCCCATATATCATATATGAGAAGGGAGCCTCACTGTTCTCAGTGGCAATTTCAGAATAATCGAGATTAGATCAGGTCATTTTCAGAAGTCTGAGTAGAGATTAAAAATTGGATTGGGTACTCCCTATATAATCTAAATAAAAATTAATTTTCATATCCAAAAATAAAAATCAATAATCTAGTGTTTATATAAATTTATCAAATCCTTACTGGATCATCAATTCAAATTTTAAAAATTCATCCATCTCAATTCTATTGATCCATTTGGATAGTGGATTCATCTCAAAATATTTGAACCAAATTGTTTAATTGAAATAATTATACAACATATTCTTCATTGAGAATTTTT